>VSMD01098784.1:0-37408 GCA_008750895.1 Mirza zaza
GAGCTAGACCCCGTCTCTACTAAAAATAGAAAGAAATTAATTGGCCAACTAAAAATATATAGAAAAAATTAGCCAGGCATGGTGGCACATGCCTGTAGTCCCAGTTACTCGGGAGGCTGAGGCAGCAGGATTGCTTGAGCCCAGGAGTTGGAGGTTGCTGTGAGCTAGGCTGACGCCACGGCACTCTAGCTCGGGCAACAGAGTGAGACTCTGTCTCAAAAAAATAAATAAATAGTGCCCGCCTTGCCAGATGCCCAGCAATACGTTCTCATATCTGCTAAGTCCCTGGAGTTCTTGGCTGGAGTCTCAAATTCCTTTATTATTTTGGGCAGTTCAGGACTAGGCAAGGGCAGGAGGGCTTTGCAAACATGAAACACGATGGAGATGCTGAGTAATCGCTTGTGTTCTAGCTCTCCTTTGAAAAAATAAACAGAACGGAAACACCCACAGGACGGGATGGAATGTAAGGGTGATGCCGGTGCCACGCCATGGCCCCAGGGGCTGTGTGTCTGTCAGCTTCCTTCGTCTGCACGCTCTTCCCCACCCTGCCCCCGAGATACAGGCTCCCCAGGTCTGCCTGTGCTCTTCCGGTGTGGACGTGTGTCTACTCAGACATGAAAAATTCCTTTTTCTCCACGACCCAAGGCAGAATACCTTTTTCTGTTTCCTGCCCAGTGCTTGAATAACTTCCGAGAGTGACAGCTCCTTGGAGGCAAACCTGCTCCTCCTCCAGCCACAGGGCCTGTGCCTGCCTAGCTCCTGGCATACAGCAGGTGCTCAGCAAAAGTCCATTGAGTGAATAAGAGAAAATAGGAGAGCAAGGCAAGCTGGTGTAAAGAGAGGGGGCCAGAAGGCAGTTTTAACGTGCACCTTAATCAAGAAATCCACCCCCTTATTATAACCTGAAAAGGAATAGAATTGGATTACGACTTTAGCTGCATATGTTTTGAATCTCATCTTCATAAAGCAGGCCTTTGTGAGTGGGTATAGAGGACGTCGTTATGACAGGTTAAGTTACATGGCAATGCATTTTGTCTCTGTGGCTGACAGAACTTTCTAACATAGGCATGAAAAAGGAGAGAGTGCTTTTGAAGATTTTTTTTTCCAGCAGAGGCTTAATAATCATCTTTCTGAGGTTCAGCAATAAGAACCCAGCATTGGACCCTATATTACAGTAAGGTCCCTAACTTTTTGAGAATGTCTGATTTGGGAGGATGGGTTGTCACATTCTGCTAATCCTGCGTGATAATTAATCAACCTGGTAGCTTTGAAATCTCTTTCTGGTTTCTCCTTTCTACTCACTTCTTTCTCTGCTCAGTCAACCCATGTGCCCAAAGGTCACAAGCCAAACGAGAGACAAAACAGTCAAAATTGATTTTAAAAATCAGTTCTTAATAACATGTAAAAAGTTGACCGAGTATAAACTCCACTAGAGCCTTCGAGGTATTTGTAACTTTTGTTTGCTTTTATTACCCCACTAATCAAGATAATTCAAAGTTTGTTGTAATTCAGAATCTGTACGGTCACCATGATCTAGTTATAGGAAAAAACTTGCCTTTCAAAAACGTAAGTGGCAGTGAGCCCAACAGCTTGGATTTTATGACAAGCACTGCGTGCAAACATTTGGCATTAGCCCTGGAAGCAAATTAGGCCATGTGGCATTTTGTTGAGTGTGCTTGGTCACTTCCCACATCTGTTTGACCTTTACCTTAACTGCAGCTTGTAAGCTACTGCTGTTGGGGACATATGGTCCTGAGCTGGTTTTTTTTCCAAGAGAGATGTGTGGCAGTAGGAGTGTGTTTACCAGAAAAAATTAATTAAAAGGAGAGCCAGTGAAAAGTTTTATCTCAGAATTAATCTTACAAAAAGGAGAACGACTTCTCCTATTTCTCCTTTTGAGATATATTTGAATATTTTTGAGATATATTTGAATATGTTTTTTCTTTTCTTTCTTTTTTTTTTTTTTTTTGAGACACAGTCTCGCTCTGTCGCCCTGGGTAGAGTGCAGTGGCATCATCAGCTCACTGCAACCTGGAACTCTTGGTCTCAAGCAACCCTCCTGCCTCAACCTCCCAAGGAGCTGGGCCTACAGGCATGTGCCACCATGCCTGGCTCAGTTTTTCTATTTTTGGTAGAGACAGGCTCTCACTCTTGCTCAGACTGGTCTTGAACTCCTGGCCTCAAGCGATCCTCCCACCTCAGTCTCCCAGAGTGTGAGGATTACAGGTGTGAGCCATCAGGCCCAGCTGAGATATATTTAAATATGCTTCCAAGATTTCATCTTTAAAATGTACGTTATTCAGGTATAGGCAGGCATATATAGAATCTTCTAGTGTAGAGGTTAGAACTCTTTGTTTTTTTTTTTTGAAACAGAGTCTCACTTTGTTGCCCAGTGAGTGCCGTGGCATCAGCCTAGCAACCTCAAACTCCTGGGCTCAAGGGATGCTACTGCCTCAGCCTCCCGAGTAGCTGGGACTACAGGCATGCACCACCATGCCTGGCTAATATTTTTGTATATATATTTTTAGTTGGTCAATTAATTTCATTCTATTTTTAGTAGAGACAGGGTCTTGCTCAGGCTGGTTTCAAACTCCTGACCTCGAGTAATCCGCCCGCCTCGGCCTCCCAGAGTGCTAGGATTGCAGGCGTGAGCCACCTGCCCAGCCCAGAACTCTTTCTTGAATGGTACCTTCATTCCTTTACTCTCTCTTGTACTTGGAGTTGACCCATTTGGGCAGCTCCCATGCACTTAAGGAGGCAAGCTCAGCTGAAAGCAAAGATGCTTTTGGGAATGCTTTAGAGGAAAGTTCCTGGAAGCTTCCAGTGTTCCGCAAAATCTAACTCCAAGGGATCTTGGTTGGATTAAGGGGTCAAAAGGGGGCAGTGTGGTGGAGCAGGCTTCTTCCACCCCAGGCCACACATGGCTGTCTTCACACCTCTGCCTGCTGGGCCACTCACATTATTTGGTGTGTGACCTGTATTTAAAATGCCTTAGGTGTCTTGTCTCCACATAAAACCACCATGGTGCTGAGCAAGACTCAGTTAAAGAGCAGCATAAGGAAAAGAAAATGAGTATAAGGAGAAAGTCTTAGAGGAAAGTTTTAAATGGATTGAGGGCAAATGAGCATAAGGTATTTCTCCTCTTGGTTATATCTGGAGAAAAGGTTAAATACATGCCTCTGCTGTGTTCATAGGAATATAAGAGTAATTTATGATCTTTAAAAGGATATGATGATGAAAGAATTCAAAGACTCATTATTGTCGAAATGTCAGTTCTTTACAACTTGGTTTATAGATTCAGTGAACTCCCAATTAAAATTCCAGCCAGTTGGCTGGGTGCGGTGGGAGGCTGAGGCGGGAAGATCTCTCCAGGTCAGGAGTTCGAGACCAGCCTGAGCAAGAGTGAGAACCTGTCTCTACTAAAAATAGAAAGAAATTAATTGGCCAACTAAAAATGTATGGAAAAAATTAGCCGGGCATGATGGCGCATGCCTGTAGTTCCAGCTACTCGGGAGGCTGAGGCAGGAGGATTGCTTGAGCCCAGGAGTTTGAGGTTGCTGTGAGCTAGACTAATAATGCCAGGGCACTCTAGCCCTGGCAACAGAGTGAGACTCTGTGTCAAAAAAAAAAAAAAGAATCCAGCCAGTTATTAACATCATCTGTTCTACCATTTTCTCAGGGCAGGGAGGTTATTGTGTTAGAAAAATAATGCTATGCTTCTTATCCGGCGCTATAGCTCTGGAGCGAAGCTTCCCTTTGCATGGTGTTCCAGCTGCTTATGTATGTCTCGAGTTTGTCATCAGTGATTTAGGAATAATATAGAGAGTTTCTGCTCCTTCCGGGGGGCACACAGTTCTCAGAAAAGTAATTAAAAAGGACTCCAAATAGAGTCATCAGTGTCGTCATTGGTGTAGGAATCAAAAAAGACAGCCCTGAGAGCTGCAGATAGTTGGGTACCTTCAGTTTCTCCCTTATCTGACATTATTAAACATCCCTCTGTATGCCGGGCATCGAGCTAAGATCTTTGATATGCTGAATCTCAGTTCTTACAGTCCTGGGAGACCAGAGTTACAGATGCTCTTTTAATTGTGAGCTCACCCCAATATAGACACATTTGGGGTGCTGGTAAAAAAATGTCTGAATCCAAGCACAGTGTTCTTTCCACACCGTGTGGCCCTTGGGGAAATGCTGCTTATGCTTTGGACTTAACATACGGTGTTCCAAAGCTGGTGAGGTTCTTTTGCTTTTTAAATGGTTGTCAGACATCTTTTTACCAGCACCCCAAATGTGTCTGTATTGGGGTGAGCTCATGCCTCCTCCCGTGGCTCTTCCACACAAACATGCCACTGTGGCCAGGTGGTCCTGCTGCCACCCTCGTGAGAGATCGAGGATTGGGGTTTATGCTCCCAAACTCCCTGAGGCCCTGTGGAGTCTAGTGTACTTCCTTATAAAAAATGGGCCTCATTAAATATATCTTGATTAATTGTACCCTCCTCTGGTTTGTGTTTCAAACTCACAGTGCTGATAAATCCAACGCTACATCCTGCCGTTTCAACTTTCTGGAACTGGTTGGATAAATTGGAGAAATTCATCACAGAAGAGCAAAGTTAGACTTTTAGCAAGGACTAACTGCTAGCAGGATTACTTTAAAAAAGAAAGGGGAAAACAATCCACATGCAGAAAATATAAAGGGAATTGGCAAACCAGAGCAGGGATGTCGTCCAGCCTGGAGGAAATGTCATTTCCGTCCTCCCGATGAGCTCCGTGGGGTCTGGGAAGGCCCAGAGAGGGTTCCTAGCTTAGAAGTGGACGTTTGGATGTGTCACCTCTCCATTCTGTGGGCCGTGATTTAGCTCCGTCCCTCCCCCGTCACCACCTGGGCCACGTCCTCTGCTTGTCTAAGGAGGTATTTACCAGTTGAAAATAGAAGTGTCTGACGTCACCACGAATCGTAGGCAACCACAAGAAACCTTCTTGGCGCTTTTAGCTACAGAGTTAGATTTTATGGCATAACAAGATTTTGAAAAGAACAATAGAATATTTTGTAGAAGGAAATATAAGAGATCAAAGAGTCTTTGACAATGGGAGAAATGAAGTTGGTTATTGTGGAGCCAGGACAGAGAACCAGGCCTTCTGATTTCAAAAATGTTCTGTTTATAAAGGGGCAGTGCTTTGTCTTTTCCAGACATTTTGGCCTCCTAGGTAGGGTGCTGTGGCCCTGCCCGTCTCTGCCCACTGGGCATGGGATCCCAGGAGAAAGAAGTTTCACTCAGACCTTGCAGTCCAGTTGTGTCTAGTAGGTGCAGATTTCCTTGCATACTTCTTGCAACAGTCTATTCTTTAATTTTTTTTTTTTTGAGACAGGGTTTTGGTCTGTCACCTGAGCTACAGTGTAGTGGCATCATCATAGTGCACTGCAGCCTCGAACTCCTGAGCTCAAGTGATCCTCCTGCTTCAGCCTCCTGAGTAGCTGGGACTACAGGCATGCCCCACCATGCCTGGTCCATTTTTCTATTTTTTGTAGACACGGGGCTTACTCAGGCTGGTCTCGAACTCTTGGCTCCAAGCAGTCCTCCTGAATTGGCCTCCCAGAGTGCTAGGATGACAGGCGTGAGCCACCGTGCCCAGCCACAGCAGTCTCTTCTATAACACACCTGGCCACTCGCTCAAGGAGACTTCTCACTCTCATTGACACATTCATCAGACATTTATTGGGTGGCTGCTGTGTGCCAGGTCCTGCAAAGGACAGGTTCTTGTTTTGTTCATTAAAAATGGAAAATGAAAGTTGGAAGCCCACATCTCTTTCCACTTGGACAGTGTGCCTAGTGCGTGTGTGTTTTATACTTGCAGGATTCCGTGGCCAGGCCCACCTCACCCAAGAGCAAATGTCCTGTCGACTGCACCCCTAGCATGGCCAGGGAGGCAGCTTAGTGCCAGGGAAGGGCGATGAGCTGGCAAGTGGGATGCCTGCGTTTGTGTCCCCAGCTTAGGTAGGAAGTTGACTTTGGACGAGCCTTTTCAGTTCCTTGCCTGTTTCCTTTCTTTGTAAGTAAGGGTGTTCAATTTCAGTGAGCTCTGAGCTCCTTTGGAGCTCACACTTCCAACGCCTACCAGATCTGCCCATCTCAAAAGCACAAAATTTGAGCTGAGATAATTCCCTTGGAGGACTGGTTTGTCGCACACAAAAATACAGAACGATAGAATCACCTTTTACCGTCTTTGCATCTTTTGACTTTCTGCCTTTGAACTTCACTTTCCAAAGCCCCAGTGAAGTAGCAGTCAGTGCGTTCGGAGTATCAAACGTCATGAAACCCGAGGCTCTGGAAGGCAGGGAGTGGGAAGGGACAGCCACTGTCCCTCTGAAAGGAGGATTTCAGACCGAGCCCTTTCTCTGTGGGGAGTTTGCACCCAACTGTTCCTGCTCACTGGCTTCTTTGAGGGACAACAGGCTTCTGTTTGAGGGACTAGGGCCATGACCATGACCATGGAAACCTGACAGGTTTACCTGGGCCACAGGGGATGGAACCTTTGACCCAGGCCTAATTAGCTGTGTTTCATCTAGAAGCTACCAGACAGTGATGCTCGAAGGAGAAACAACTGGATTTAGCACCTGCTAATCCAGTTGTTCTCCCTTGTGGACACCCCACCCCCACCCTGCACACGCGCACACAATGTGGTTGTGTATAAACAGCAGCTCCCTGTCTCTTGCCTTTAATTCCTAGGAGATTAAAAATAATTTGTTTTTTTCGTATTTGTGTACATGGGGGAAAACTTAATTTATCTTGTGATCACAAAATAAGGGGAGAGTTTTACAAAATACTCACTAAACTTACACATCTAAATGATGCTTTTATTGTTCAAAAAAATTCTTAAAGCCACCCCCCCCCCCCCCCCCCCCCCGCAATTGCCGGAGTCTGCAGAGTATTCATGGCTCTCTCCTGTGTGTGCCAGTATCTCCAAGTATTGCCATTAAAAGCCCTTTTGTGTTTAGTGATTTGTTTATGGATGTTTCCTTCCTCCTTGAAGATGATGTCTGGCATGCTGGTGTGCAGTAAGTGTTTTTATGTATAATGAATGAGCGGGCACATTAGCAGTGTAAGCCCTCGGCTCGAATGTACCTACTCAGAATTTTCTAGCCATGCTTTCTAAAGTAGCACCATCCCTATGAGTCAGCTTCCCACCTGGCTCTGTTTCATTCCTTCATAACTCTTAGCCCTATGTGAAATTACTTTTTTTGTCCATATACTTGTGTGTTTATACATACGTGTTATTTTCTTTCCATCGTTAAGTAAGATTTAGGATATGGAGACGTTGATGTCTTGCCTTTCTAACATGTGTACCTGTTTGTTGGCTGAACAAATGCATCTCCAATTTGCGATTGAACTTTTAAAAATAGCAAAGCTCGTGCAGAATGAGTTTTGGAGCATGCAGTGAGTAATTAAGATGAATAATGTCTTCGGGAAGACACAATACAAAGTCAAGACATGGAGAAATAGTTCTGATTTTTTGTTTTTCACTCACGACTCAAACTTGTTTCAGAGGCAGTTTCAAATAGAAATAGTCGTCATCTGTGCGATTCGGTTCCATATTACTTGGAGGTGGTTACTTCGCAGAGTAATACTGGATAGTGTAAATTTTCACATTTTTTAAAAAATGCCATAAAATTTGTATTCAGTGAAATAAACTCATTTTAGGTATAGAACTCAATGAGTTTTGTCAAATGAATGAACCCATGTACCTGCCACTCCAATCAAGATGTGGAATGTGTTCTTCACCCCAGAAAATCCCCTGCCTGGTGCCGCCTTCTCCCCAATTCCCACCCTCAACACACGACCGCTGTTCTGGTTTGGAGCACCATGAATTAGTTTCACCTGTGAGTTAACATTATGTCGGTGGAATTATGTGTGTCTACTGTGTTTGGATTCTTTCACTCATCATAATGGTCATAGAGTAAAATCCACTCTATCTAGTGTGCAATTCTGCAGCCTTTGACAAGTGCGTACCATTGTGGGACACAACCCCAGTCAAGATCAAGAACCATTCTGTCGGCTTCCCAAGTTCTCCCAGGTGCCTTTGTAGTCAACCCCATGGCCTCTCTGCACTCGGCACCTATGGATCTGTTTCTCTACCTGCCATCTTGCCTGTGCCCAGTATTTATCTCTGCAGGTTTTTTTTTTTTATTGTTAATTTTGTCAACTATAAGTATAAATAAGTTTAAAAGTCAAAACCATTCCTACGAGGTTTATAATGAAAAAATAACAGTCCTTTCCTAGCTCCTCCTGATTTCTGAGGAGTTTCAACTCTTTCAGCCAGTTTTTATGGTATATACCTCTTTTCCAAATAGCTGTGCTTTTAAAGTTGATATTTTTGGTTACAATTTTGTTTGTCCACTTTTTACTATGGAAGGTGAGGAGTTAGTTTTCCTATACTTTCCACCAACTATCCAAACACCCATTTGTCTCTAATATAGATAACCAAATATGGATATAATTTCTTTGGATTTTTTTAAACAGTTATTTGGATTATTATGCCTGTGTCGTATAAACAGCTGAGGTTGTGGGATGTTCCTTGATTCATTTTTTTAGAGCTAATTCCTTTTTTTCTCGGTTCTCTTTAGACCTACCTCCTCTGTTTCATACTCAAGGTTTCTGACAGAAGTGTTTACCTCCTTTGAATATGTTCAAACAAGATAATTTCTCAGTTCCTTTTCTTCTTGGATTCATTCCTCATGGAACCCTCTGTGCTCCTGCCTCATTTTGGACTGGTAGCTCTTTAGGCCGGTTTTATAGCTCTCTTTCTGAGCTCTCCCTCTGTCATCTGTCTCCGGGTCAGAAAAAAAGGAATTAACTAGATATTTCAGCAGAGCTAGGGTTGACATGCATTTGTATGTGTAGAGATTAGCACTCTGTTAATTTTGACCCATCTGTGTCTATGAGAAGTCACACATTCACACAGATACCCTCGATTCCAATCTAGCAGCACACGGTTCAATCAAGTTTTTTCCCTTCTTGTGCTTTGTTAACTCCGTTCTGTGACTATAAGAAACCCAACTTCCCATATTCTTAATATAGTGACTCATTTGATCGATTCCCTGGTATATAACCAATCTCCCCTCTTCATTAGCACACCGTGTCCCCTAAGTAGTGAGCAACTCCTGTGGGTTCACATTAGATCCTCCAATGTCCTGGATCCTTTCATTGTTCCCCGTTTCCACGGCACCCACCAGTCTCCTCCCTGGTGTGTTCCTCTTTCTACTACGTCTCACCTCCCACGATCCATGCTCGTACAGCAGCCAGGGTGCTCTTTAAAAGCATAAGGCGTGATGACATTTTTGAAGCCCTGCCGTGCATCTTGTTGTACTTAGAATAAACCTCAGGTCCCTCTGTTGTATGTATTAACAATACCTGTATGTGTATGCAGGCAATTAATCCTGCCTGCACATTAGTGTCACCAGGGGAACTTTTGAAAAACACTAAGCCTGCGTCCCACCCAAGTCTCCAATTAAATCAGAGTATTTGGGGGTGCAGCCCAGGCATCGGTGTTTTTAAAAGTTCCCTGGTGGGTCTTGTGGGTGCCCCGGTTGGGAACCATGCCTCCCTCCAACTGCCTTCCTGTTGCCTCCTCCCCACCCCTCTCTGCACTGAGCTCTGGCAATTACATTTTCCTTGGCTTTGAACTTGAAGCTGACCCTCTTCTCACCGCTTCCTCATTCGATTTGTTTCTGTCTGTACGTTCTTTCCCCAGATCTTTTCATGGTGGTTCCTGTTAGCGTCTCAGAGTGATCTTTCCTTGATCATCTTACTGAAATCATGTCCCACGTTATGTTCCTTGAGCACTTCTTCATACTGTCATCATCTCAGATCATCTTATTTATGTTGTTATTGTTGTTTTTTCTATCAGGGTATAATCTTCATGATGACTCTTGCTTTCTCCTATACCGTGGTGCTTAGATTAGTGCTTAATAGATTACTTGTTGGGTGACTGCGTATAGCAGAGAGAAGAGCCAGGTGAGAGATCTGTTAGCGAGAAAGTGTGCATTTGCTGGAGAGACACTCGGGTAGGTGAAATGAACTGGAACAGGAGTCTTGACTGATAGAGATTATTCGAGAAGCCAGACAAACTAAGTAACTGTGACAGTGGAATTAGGAACTCTCTGATGTTTCCAAATTGTAGAGGACAGGTTTTTGTCTAGATTGGGGTAGTCCTAGGAAAACAGAAATGACCTGTTATCCTACTAGAAGAACAGCCCTTAGCATATAGGGTAACATTATGTGTTCACGGTGGTTGCTGTGAACTTACTTTTAGACACTGTCATTTCAGCTCAGTGTAGGGCAGAGTGGCCCTCTGGACTCACCCCCTCATTCCCTTCATTTTAATAACATAATAACTAGAGAAAGCCTCTGAGATTCCGACAACCAGTTCACACTCTACTCATTGATGACAGATGCTTGGTGATACACCCCTTGCTGTCTCTCTGCTTGAAGATGCAAAGCCTCATAGCATGCCATGTTAATTCTGTTTGTCTTACTTTGGATATTTGGGATTAATTGGAAAATTGTATTCTTGCTTGTATGACAGCCCACATTTGTAATGTGGATATGAGCAAACATACTTGTGAACTCTTACTGTATCCCATATGGTTATTAGCCATGGAATTTATGGAGTCCTGGTAGTATATGATTAAAAACCCCAGAGATAGACAGTGTTCTCCTACTCTCTGACGCCAAGGAAAATGAGCGTTCACTTTCACAAATTCAGCATGGTAATTTTGTGCCTTTAGGTAGGGGTTATACACACACCACAAATTCTAGAGAAAACTTAGGAGGTTAAAAACCTTTCAACAATGACAGGTTTTGGAAGCATAGTTCTGTGATGAATGGCTGTGCAAAAACACTGTTTACAAAAGTACAGGTAAATTCTTCTCTGAAAGTGGAATGAACTCTATATTATGACGGCTTGGCTTTATAGGGCATAGAAAGATGAAAACTGCTTGAAAGAGATGAAATTATTGTTTCTCGGCTTGTTGCCCCAGCCCTCCGACCTTGTCCCAGGATGACATCGAAGCCGTTCATTTATGCAAAAGCCATTTTCATGTTTTCACAGAACCAAGCAAGTGTGTGCAGATGGGTTCAGACTCTCGAGACCTGGGGAGAGATGCTTACTTTGGGGGAGTTCTTACCTCTGCGTCACTTACACGTGGGCTTCCTAAACAGAGGGCAGTGTTTCCTGTTCAGATATCTTTTTCTCCACCACGTGTCTTGATGCAACCACAGTTGCACGGGCTGGTGTACCACTCCTGCCTGCAAAACACAGCAAAATCCTTTAAATTTGTGAATGGCACTGACAGTTTAAACTTTGTGGAAAGATTATTGAATCTGTGCCCAAAGAAGGTAAACTCAATTTTACTTGTAACATATACAAAATAGATTATGTGTCTTTTTTCTGGGAGATTTCATATAGAGCAAATTATAAGAGAGTTCTAGAACCCTATTGGCAGGTACCTGAACTTTTAAGTTCAGTTTGCATTTGCTCACCTCATGTGATGCCTTACGTGCGTCTCCTAAATCAGGGTTCAGTTAGGCAAGGTGACCATATTGACACCTTAGTGGATAGGCATGGGGAATGAGGGAACTTACTGCCATGCACTATCTATAGTATAACGTATCCAGTAAGTATTTCATATAATACATTTGTTCACAGATTGAATTGTATACTCCCTCTGTAAGGTAAAGCTTTTTACCTAAAACCTTAGCAAACAAACCGATAACATCTTTTTATTTGGGCGGGGTCCTGATACTATTACCAAGAATTGCACAAAATGTTGTATTATTGTTTGTTTGGATTTTTTTTAAGGTGTAAATATTTGTATGTATAAGATTTGCCATTCCAGTTTAAAATTGTTCCAGCATAGTGGTTCTTAACCTGCAAACTCAGAAGAGTTAGAGCAAATATACATTATTTTAAAATGTCTATTTTGATAGCATAAGGTGACTTATAGAATGTATGTATACAATGAAAGTCAATATTCATTCATGCAAAACTATTTATTGAGAGGAGCTTTTCATGTAAAGTATTGAGGTGATAAGAGGTTGGGGTTATTCCCATCTTGGTGTTTTTTTGTTTGTTTGTTTTTGCATGATCCTTGATAAGGTTAGGTTCTAAGCGAATTTTTAAATCCTATTATTTAAGGAATACAGTTCTAAAATAAATCTGGATTTTTATTGTGTAATAAACTAAAATGTTCATATTCTAACATATCGTCTGCTAATTGTCTCTTGGGTTCTGTCCCAGGATTGCTAACAGAACACGAGAATGTATATATATTGCTAATGTATTACCCAGAAAACATAAAAGATTTTGTGTTCTCTTATGCCCTGACAGGTTGGTACAGAGGATATACCCTCCAAAATAAATCTAAAAAGGTATGACTTACCATTGAATTTTCTCTTTCGTGTGAAATCTGTCTGCGAGTTTTGTGTTGGGTCATCTGATCTTCTTATCTGCCCACTGCTGTCTGTAGACCTAGTTTGCTTCCTCTTTGATGGCTGCTGCTTTTGATTTGGAAGCAAATTCTCTGGCCTCAATGCTTAAGTGTGACAATGTAAGTCCCATAAACTGTATTCCCCACCAGCCAATTGAAGGAGAAAGTGCTGGAGGACTTCTTGCTCCAAGCAGGGTGGTAACACAGCGACACTGTTCTAGTAGGGTCTCCCTTTTAGGGAGGGCAGGACCTGTGCTTCTCCCTCTGTCCTTTACTTCCAATGCTACCATCCCAGAACAAAAGAGTCTCCCAGTTTCCACTCAGTTCTTTCTCCTCCTTTGTAAACTAGGATTAACCGAAGTAGTGGTTTTCAAACTGTGAGCCTGATGACCCCTCTATACATCATGAAATCAAGATAGTGGGTTACACCCAGTATTTTCCAAAACATGAAACTGAAAAGTAGAGAAGAAAATAAGATGCAATGGCAAATACTGTTGCATAAAACTTTTGTTTCAGGTGAATCTTTTTATGTATTTTTAAATTATATTTTATGTGCTTTGCTAGGTTGCCATAAAAATGTGTCTCTTGCAATTCCTCTTGGCCAGAGTTTGAAAAATACTGACCTAGACAGTTCTTTTTCCCTGCGCCAAAACTGCTAACCATCCGGTTAAAGAAAATCTATTAATTATGTTAATACCTCCCATGGTTTCTTTTCGGTCTTGTCAGCAACTTTTTTTTTGGATAGTGCTCACTGGGGCAGCATAACACGTCAGCACTTTCTTTTGAAAGAGTGAAGTTGATAGGGCCTTATTATTTCCCAATTAGTTTGCACATCAAAGAGCGAATTAGATTAGGAAAGGGATGAGAGAAATGTTTTAGAATTTATCAAAAGGAAGTAAAGAGAAAAGCAAACCCACAGTTTTTCTTCTTCACACACAGCATGAGATAGACATACTCCTATACAGGTAGGTTCGTGCTGGGCACCCAACTCTCAAAAGAACAGAGCCCAGAGAAACCCCTTTCTACAAGGTATGGGCCATCAAAAACCAGGACTGTTTTCTGTGTTGTTGACAGGCAATTCACACCAGGTATTCGCACATGTATGTGTGCACATGCACATTTTGTTACCTTTGTGAACTTAATAACATAGCAAAATAAAGGAGCTCTAAATACAAATATCAGGCGGGAGTGGTGGCTCATATGCCTGTAATCCTAGCATAGCACTCTGGGAGGCCAAGGCGGGAGGATTGCTTGAGCTCAGGAGTTAGAGAGCAGCCTGAGCAAGAGTGAGACCCCATCTCTACTATAAATAGAAAGAAATTAGCCAAACAACTAAAAAAAAAAAAAAAACTTAGCCAGGCGTGGTGGCACATGCTTGTAGTCCCAGCTACTCGGGAGGCTGAGGCAGGAGGATCACTCGAGCCCAGGAGTGTGAGGTTGCTGTGAGCTAGGCTGATGCCACGGCACTCTAGCCTAGGTAACAGAGTGAGGCTGTGTCTCAAAAAAAAAAATTTTTTTTGAATGCAAATATTAGCTCCCACAATTTTGGTCCTTTTGTCTCTGCCCAAACCCTGATACTGAATTTTTCTACCCACAGTTAGATTCTTGAGCCACGTGTTTTCTTTTCCAAAGTAATTAATTTCTTTTATTCTCTTGCTGATTTCAATTTCTCCAGGCTGTCAAATAGAGACCTGAGAGGCAGACGTGCAGGAGTGAATAAGAACAGGGTAGAACTAAAGGGAAGACCTTTCTCTGGGGACCCTTGGTGACACAGAGCACCTGGTGTTCTGCCACTTCCGCATCTTTAATTTACTTGCAGTGATGGAACTGGTAGTTATTTCAAAGCATGATTACAGCTAACAGTTTTGATGCCCTGAATTTATTAAAGAGTAGGAATTCCCAATCCTTTTTTTTTTTAAAGAGAAAAGTTAACTTTTAAAAATAAACCAAAAAAAACCCATTCTTAGACAAAATCATATAATGAATTTAAGGAACAAACAACATTTTTTATTTTTTTTAACTGGTCAATGTCAGTTAAGTTGAAACAAGGCCCTATACCACAGGTCTTCCTTTTCATAGGGTCCATAGCAGGGGTCCTCAAACTTTTTAAACAGGGATGGGGGGCAGTTCACTGTCCCTCAGACTGTTGGAGGGCCGTTGGAGAGTGAGGCACACATTCCACACATGTGCACTGTGGGCCCGGGACAAATCGGCTGCTAAGCAGGACAGGCGGCGGTGGCAAAAACACCCAGCAGGCTGGATAAATGTCCTCGGCAGGCCGAATGTGGCCTGCAGGCCATAGTTTGAGGACACCTGGTGTATAGTATAGAAGATCCTTTTGACCATAGAAGACCTTGGTTTCTAAGGCATTCTGGGATTTCCTAACACTGTCATCCCTCTGTGTTCATGGGAACTTGGTTCCAAGACCTCCTTTGGATACCTAAATCCACAGATACTCAAGTCCCTGATCTAAAATGGTGTAGTATTTCCATGTAACCTACACACATCCTTCTGTATACTTTAAAGCACCTCTCAATTACTTATAATACCTAATATATTCCAATGTAAATGCTGTATAAATAGTTGTACCATATTGTTTAAGGAATAATGACAAGGAAAAAGGTCTGTACATGTTTGATTTTTTTTTTTTTTTCCAAATACTTTCAATCCACAGTTGGTTGAATCTGTGGACATGGAACCCACCATATGCAGGGCCAAATATATAGAAATCCATCTAGCTAGTAGCACCTATGTTGTCTGCTTTGAAAAAAAAGATGGATAAGGTGCCCCGCTAGGATCTAAATGATAAGTTTTGGATGTGTTTTTAATTTTTTTGTATTCATTAAAGTGTTCTTAAAGCTTAAAACCTCACCCTTTAGAAGGATTATTTCAGTAAGAGCTCCTTGATAATTAAAGAAAAGCTTTGTATTAATAATTGAACACAATGTTGACACAAAGAAGGGCCATGCATTTATGTGTTGCGTTACTTTTTTATGTTGAAATATTTCTCTTGTGGAGAGATCTAGGAAAAACAGAGGGACTTGAAAATCATTTGTCATGAATGATGCTCAACTTTTGACACCCCTTCATTAAGAGATCCAGCTCTAAATGGTCTCTTAATGCTCTGTGCCTCATTTCCCGCTCCTTGGAGGAAGAGCTGCTTGAAAGGCTTATTGTTCTAATGGAAATTCGTGGTGTCATTTATAAGCTGACCCAGCCATTTAGAGCGGTGATAAAAGGAGCTGGTGGTTTTACAAATTGAAGAAGCCAAGAGCTTTTCCAAAACTGATTATCGATCCTGGTAGGGTTGTGGGAAAGGGTAACATCTAGAAACTCATTCATTAATTTTTTTTTTTTTTTACTCAAGTGAGTAGGTTGCATTGAGGAAAGAAAAGCAGAATTGAGAGAGAGAGACTGTAAATCAGAACTATGTGACCCAGGGTCACTCTGGCTCTGTGTGTGTTGCAATGGCACAGGCATTTGTCAGAGCAGTTAACTGACTGTAAATGCCAAGTGGCACCATGGAAAGGATAATGCCTGCAAATGACAGAGTGATATTGATAGTACAACAAAGTAAATATTCTCTTAATATGAAAATCATGATGTCTGTGCACCCAGTATAAATTATCTGCTTATGATCTGCTTAGAAGCCACAAAATCCATCATTGCTTATTGGTATTTCTGAATACTTCCTTAGATATTTCCCAATTGCAAGGAGAGACCACTCACCAGGTTATGAATGCATGAAAATTTTAATTGGTCTTTTACCGTCTTTTTAAAAAAAAATTTTTTTTTTAATTGAGGTAAAATATACTTAATCTGATGTACCATCTTTAGCATCGTCCTTTACCTTCTTGATTTGAAAAACGTTCAGCAAGGGTATTCCTTTGGACTAGCAGTGTTACCTTTTATTTTAACCTCCGGATACGGATCCTCATAACTAAACAGTTTGCCCCTATTCAGTGCCCTTCCCTCCCCTGCCCTTTGTTTATGAGTCATGGAATTTTTTTTGTCATTGTGATAAAATACATATGACATCAGATTTACTGTTTGGACCGTTTGTAAATGTACAGTTCAGCAGCATTAAGTTTCATATGGTGGTGCAACCATCACCACCATCCATCTCCAGAACTTTGTCATCTCCCCATACCGAAGCTCTGTCCCTGTCAACACATTCTCCTCCCTCCCACCCCTGGCAATCTCCATTGGCCTTTCTGTCCATGAATCTGACCAGCCCAGGTGCCTCATAGGACTGGAATCATACAGTTTTTGTCCTTTTGTGGCCAAATTACTTCACTGAGCATCACCTCCTCAAGGTGAGTTCACGACATCTAAGAGATGTCGCTCCACAGAGATGACAGTCAACAAGTCATTTTTCTCGGCTCAGCAGACAGAAGAAATGTCCTTGGGCATCCTAGGGACGGATGTGAAGCTTGGGAATTCCTAAAATCAGACCCCCAAAGAATTGCACACACATTGAACTTTAGTTTGTTTTCAGTGGTTTGATCGGTCTTCCAAAGTGGCTCTGAATCATGTCTCCATAGTGAAAGAGGTCAGTTTCCCCTTGTCACTGTGTGTGTTCTTGGTCTTGTCAATGCCGGATTGGAACGGTGCTTTCTCACACACACACCCCACGCCTGCCCCCTTTCTCAGAGCAAGGAGGAAGAAGCTGTGCACTTTTCTTTTTGGATCCTTCTGCATGGTGGGCAAGGATGGCCATTTGCTCCTGACTCGAGCAGTGACAGGATCCACGCTGTCATCACCAGTGCTGGGAGCAGCTGAATCTAAAATGTTCTTGCTGTTGCCTGTTTTATTGGCACAGGATTAAAAGGGAGAAAGGAGACTATTTCACAGACTCTAATATATAGTGCATGCAGCTGGACACAAGACCACCCCCTGTCGATGTTCACTCGTCTCTAGTCTCTGCGTGGAGTAAGGATCGCTGGGTGCACACGCGTCTTGGACCACAGTGGGACACAGTGGGACGTCTCGTCCCACCTTTGTGGCCAGCCACTCCTGATGTACGGCGTCCGCAGAGTTCATGCCAACTGTTGGCTTGAACAGTTGAGCCAACAGTACCCGCTACACAGGCTCTTGAGCCAACGGTACCAGCTACAGAGGATAAAAACAGTTGAGCCAACGGTACCAGCTACACGGTCTCTTCTATATAGAAATGCCACGACACAAGGATCAGCAGTGCCTTCTCCAGACGGCGTCTTCTCTGCTTGTGGCTGAGCACATCATACGATGATACAGCAGAAGCCACTGGTATTTAAGAAAATCCACATCTAGGACTTGCTTCGTCTTGGTTCGATCTGGTCCTCAGTTCTTCAGTTCTACCCAGTGGTTTCCTGTCTTTGTCTTAGGTCTTTCCGAGCCTTAGTTTTCCCCCCCGTGTGCGGTATCACAATACTGACGTAGAATTGCCTCTTAGGGATATATTAATAGAATGAACAGCAGTTTGAGACTATGAAGTGCTTTATAAAAATAACAGGTAACTAACACTCATTGATTTGGGTGCATTTGGTTTAAGCCAAAGTGGAATTACTTTAGAAAATTGGCTGGGCGCAGTGGCTCACACCTGTAATCCTAGCACTCTGGAAGGCTGAGGTGGGCGGATTGCTCAAGGTCAGGAGTTCGAAACCAGCTTGAGCAAGAGCGAGACCTCGTCTCTACTATAAATAGAAAGAAATTAATTGGCCAACTAGTATATATAGAAAAAATTAGCTGGGCACGGTGGCGCATGCCTGTAGTCCCAGCTACTCGGGAGGCTGAGGCAGTAGGGGGATCACTTGAGCCCAGGAGTTTGAGGTTGCTGTGAGCTAGGCTGATGCCACAGCACTCACTCTAGCCTGGGCAACAAAGCAAGACTCTGTCTCAAAAAAAAAAAAAAAAAAAAAAAAAACAACACTCAAATTTTATGGGCTGCTGAGTACAGCGTAGCCTCTGTCTCACTCGTTATGGGAAACCCTTTTAGGAAAGCATCTCATGGCATGTAGGATCTGAGCGGTTTTAGGGGCTTGTCATTAAACTCTTTACCTTTATCATAGCTCTGAGCTGACCTGAGCATTTCATATATTACATTGATCCTGTGCGCTTTGAACCCAAATCTTAATTTCTAGCTGTTCCATGTTTCCACCACGCCACCACTGAGGTGACCAATGTCACCAATGTCCTGCAGAACTGACCGCAAGGTTTAGCTATTGTCCAGGTGTTTCCCATTCATTCTTGCTGTCATTTATTCTCTTGACTTTGGGCTGAGGTTTTTATTAATGGCCATCTAACCAAAGTTATTTTCTCTGTAGGGTATTTTCCCTGAAACGTATATCCATTTGAAGGAGGCAACTGTGGAAGACCTCGGGTAAGTTCTAATCTTGAAGATTCCTAAATAATAACGAAGATAGAAGATTGTCACTAAAGAATACCTTATATACATTAATCTCTCTCTCATCTCATCAGTTCCACTCCTCCTCATATGACAGAGAAACGAATGAAAACTTCTCCCTGATAGAATTCCTTCCTCTGTCTTCTCTTTCTATAATAGCACCTGCCTGGCATTTTCCCCCAGAATACTAAAGACAGAAGTAATGAACTTGTATTTGCTACCTCTCACTGATTGCGTTTGTGGGGGTGGTGGTGGGGGAGGAGGTTGCGTGCATGAACATTTGGAACTGTTTGGCTGGGAAGCCCCAAGAAGCTCCCAATTTGGGGTCTTTGAGAGATATACGAATAAGTGACAGCCTGCACATACTTGCTCCGAGCCTGAGATAAGTCATTTTGCCTCAAGTGCACCTTGGGTATTTTTCACTGCAAGTTGGGGAAAACAGTGTGGCCCTGCATTGGTCATGAGCTTGGAGTGAGGTTCAAAGGCCATACCATGTGCCAATGTGCTCTGCAGATGAGATCTGTTACACTTTGGGTGTTACTGAACGCTTTGGGTGTTCTTGCCCACTTCATTCATCCTGGAAAGTACTACCTTTGTGGTACTTAAGAGTGAGATACTCAGCCCAGAGGACAGAGAGAGGCCACTTAGGGGGTGATTCTACAGGCATGAAAACTCTGGAGGTTCTAAAGAGGGCCTGGGGTAGGGCTGGGGTCCCAGGGCAGATGGGGAGGAGAGTGGGGCCGTGGGAAACACGGGCAGCTGGGTTCCACAGCCTCGCAGCCTGAAAGCTGGAAAGAACATAGTCAGTTGTAGATAAGCACCAACATCTTACAGACGAGAAGCAAAGATGTGCTCAAATTCACCTAGCTCTTTGTTGGCAGAAGCAAAAAGCAGGTGTTCTGTCCCCCTGGGAAACCCAGTGGGCCATTCCCGGGCTGCCTTGACTGCCACTGCCACGTTGGGGGAATGTCAGCGTGGGAGGCACATTCCCACCAGTTAGGGTTGCCAAATAGGATCCAGGTGCCCCATTACATTTGCAATTCAGGTAACAAGTAACTTTTCCTAGTCTGTTAAATTTGCAATTCAGGTAACAAGTAATTTTTCATAGTATGTCCCAGATAGTTCATGAGCCATACTTACTCTGTCTGGAGTGCAAATGTACCTGGAAACCCTGTGTTTTCCTTGTTGGATCCGGCAGTCCCACCACTGCTCTGTATTTCTTAGCTTGTTCTCGCTCTCTCCTTTTGCTCATCATGAAAGTACCAGAGAGGATTTATGTGAATAAATGTAGTGCCTACCTTTACACAAGTCTCCTGTGAGTAAGCCAGGACTGTGGTACATGTGCGTTTTCTACCCCGTGAAGCAGCAGATGAGACGACGACCCAGGACTGTTCCGGGAGAGGGTGCAGGTCCCGGGGGAGGTCACAGCCCCGGGACCCAGTGTATCGTGTGCACCTGTCCACCCACCCTCCAGCATGAGACGGCTGCTTGGCAGAACCAGCTAAAATGTGGGGTTCTTTGCTTCCATCTTTGAGAATCAATGAAGCTCAGTAATGGAAGCCCCCGAAGAGATGCACAATGGGGAGGTCGAGGTTGGGTGGTGGGCCCATTGCATGGCAGAAGCACAGTTCCTTTGGGGGCCTTGCTGTTCTAAGCTCCTTCTCCCTTCTCAGAAGCTTGGAGGTCCTAAAGTCCCGTCCACAAACCACTTCCCTGCCCCAGGGACAGGTTCTGCGTGTTTCAAGCCTAGCCAGCTCCATTCTTGTCCTTGAGTGTTGGGGAGTGTGATCCCCATTAAGGGGTGTGGCACCAGTCTACTAGGAGTAAAGTGAGCATCCATTTGGTTCTCCTTAGGCAGCACGAGACTGTGATTCCCGGCGAGCTGCCCCTGGTGCAGGAGCTCACGTCCACGCTGCGAGAATGGGCTGTCATCTGGCGAAAGCTCTATGTGGTGAGTTTCTCCCTGGGCCCAGGAGCCCTGTAGGTTCTCTGCAAGGTGTTGGCCTCTTATTTGCTGTCTTCGCGGAGCAGGATGCATCTTCCCTGGACCTCCCGTGGCCGGTACCCAGCAGATTCCCCTTCCCCAGAGTCGGATGGCTGATGCGGGGAGTGAGCGTGTTCATTAGCTCGGTCTCTTCTCGGCTGATAACCATGCTGCTGATGAAAGTGACAGTGATCGTAATCACCGCAAACTCTTACGTAGTCCTTCTAAGTGCCACAAACTATGAATCCTCAAAATAGTCCTACAAAGTAGGTGTAATTATTATTATCAGTTTGCCGATGAGGAACTTGAGGATCATGCTCTTACCTTCTCCATGTAGACCAGCGAGTAGAAGTTTGTAAATGTTCCAGTGCGCAGCCACAGGAGGCTGGCATTTTTACCCTGGCCAGTGTACCGTGCAGACACAGAAACTCGAGTAGTGCAAATCCGTGGTCTGAAAGTCGTCATCTTAGGGCAAACTCACGGTACTCTTTCTCCCACCACGGGTTTGACCTCAGCATGCTAATACAACATGCCAGTTCGGTGAGAAATTACATAAGAACCACCAGGTCCTCTCCACAATAAACCGTGATCACAAGTTGTGTCTGGGTTTGCAGTCAGGAGTAAGTAAATCTAGCATTTAATATTGTCAGCCTGAGAATAGCTATCTTGCAAGAGACCAGGAATGCTCAGAGTCTGTAGGCAGCAAGTCTGCCGTGGCTCCAGTCTAGGAAGCTCTTTCCTTGACATTGGAATCCAGAAAGACTGTTTATTCTAAAGTTACCTCTTTCCTGAAGTCCTCACAGTTAAGATCCTGCCTCTGTTAGTGGCTTTTGTGGCTGACCAGGAATTCCTGTGATGGACGTATCGTCTCTTGTTAGGTGTGTGAATGAATTTATTGAGGTTGTAGACTAGACTCAGCCCAGGAGCCACTCTCTTTCCTTTATGTGGCTTTCCTTATTTTGTTCAGTCATGTGTTGCTTCTTCATTTTGACTCTCCAGAGCTAATCTTAATAAGTTATTGGGGACATCTCAGTCTCGACCCTGAGTACTGAAAGCAGTCATCAAAAGCTCTTTCTAGCATGACTTCTAAGCATCCACGTCAGATGTTTCATTTGCAGTCCAGGTGTTGTTTCCCATAATGAATCACAGCAGTAGAAATCACCAGCCCCTTTGGTGGAAAAGCACGTGACATCTCCCAGCCTTCTCATCCTTCAAGTCCTTGTTCAAGTGCTTTGTTCTTAATGTGTCTTCGAAGCACAGGGAATCTATAATGTTTCCATCTGGATTATAGGAGCACTTACTGTTGAACCCATCATCTGACCCTGGGGACAGGCTGCCGTGTAATAAAGGTGATCTTTTGATCTCTCTATGCTTAGTGGAGCGGAGTTAAGTTCCTAAATCATAAGGCTGTTGGCGATGCCTCCGTCAGCCCTGTGGCTGGAGTGATCATCTTGTACTCACGTAGGAGCGCTCTCCGTTTCTGGTTTATTGGTTGGTTAGTAATAGAAGAAGGTTGATGGATGAGGAATTGTGTGTACCTGGGTTTGGTCCTTAACATGTTCTTTCTGGAAATTGCTGAGTGGTGAAACAGATAATAAATATCGAGAAAGGAGAGTTTTCTGTTTGTTTTTTTTTTTTAGAGATGGGGTCTTGCTCCTTAGCCCAGGCTGGAGTGCAATAGCGTAGTCATAGCTCACTGCAGCCTCAAACTCTCAGGCTTAAGTGATCCTCCTGCCTCAGCCTCCCCAGTAGCTGGGACTACAGGCACGCACCACCACGCCCAGCTAATCTTTTTTATTTTTTAGTAGAGATGGTATCTCACTATGTTATCCAGGCTGGTCTCCAACTCCTGGCCTCAAGGGATCCTCCTGCCTCAGCCTCCCAAAGTGCTGGGATTACAGGTGTGAGCCACTGCACCTGGCCAATGAGAGATTTTTAAGGATGTATAAGAGTGGAGAGTATAAACAAGATAGACTTGTTCTCTTGCAAAAGTGCAGCTGGTTTGCTCCGTTTCTATCTGTGTCCTCTGTACATCCATAAGTAATCATGCCAGGGATGCTATTGAATAGAACTGAGCAATAAGAGACTGAGGATGAAGAAATAAGCATACGTTTGGGCTAAGTCCTTTAACAGTCAAAGGTGTTAAGCTCTTGTCCAGGATTTCCTGTGTGGGAGAATTTACTAGCAACATTGAGTCTTAAGTGGGGAGAAGCAAAAAAGCCATTCCCCTCTCTGAGGGCTCTATATTTCTCATCTTAATTTAGATAGCTAATAAACTAATTATTTTGGCATTTGTGAATATTTTGAAATGTCTCATAGCTGCTGCTGATTGGCTAAAAGACATTCACTGTGGGATTCCCAGCCAGTCATTAGGGCTGGGCAGTCTGCTCCTGCCTTTGATATGTGATGCCCAGTGAGGGATAATCCGTTTCAAATGGGCTTGTTGTTCATTGTGGCTTTCTCTGTGGGTTTTTTTTTCCCCCTATTCCTCCCTAAAGCATTGACGATTTACTTTCGGCAGAGTTTCTGAACTTCTTGCTCAAAAATTTGCATGTCAAAGTAACCTCAAATATTCTGTTTCACTGGGAAACAAGTAAAAGATACCCAGACCTCTAGTTTTCATGTCCCACCCTGTTCCTTGTACACTTGTATTGATGTTTTCTGATTCTGTACGTAAGTAACTTTAGTCTATGTAAAGATAAATACAGATTCCACTGGTATACATCATTATTTTCACTATTCTTCTCATGCGTTTTCTCCCGTGGATTAAAAACCAGACATTCTGTTCAATGTCTTTTTTAAATTCTCTAGAATGTATTTCTTGATTCTGTTCTTTTCAGTGTAAGTTCACGAGAAATTTATAACAAGGATCCAGAGTCTTCTATGAAGGGGAAAACAAAATCCTCTAACCAGATTAAGCCCAGCTGAATTGACACTGGTGTTTATTCTAGAAATGCCCAGCATGGTGGCTTGTACCTATAATCCCTGAACTTTGGGAGAGCAAGGCGGGAGGATCGTTTGAGCCCAAAAGTTTGAGACCAGCCTAGGCAACATAGCGAGACCCTGTCTGTACAAAAAATAAGAAAAATTAGCTGGGTGTAGTGGCACAAGCCTATAGTCCCTGCTGTTGGGGAGGCTGAGGCAGGGGGATCGATTGCTCAAGCCCAGGGGCTTAAGGCTACAGTGAGCTATGATGATGCCACTGCACTGCAGCCTGGGTGGCATAGCAAGACCCTGTCTCAAAAAAAAAGAAAGGAAAAATATTTTGTCTAGCTGTGATTTATTTTTAGCAATCGTACAGTAACCATGTGAAATAGTCATAGATATGTCTTCAAGGGGAAGGGAGTATCTGCCCCAAATCGAGGGGAACCCGCTCATCCAGAGCAGGAAGAAGAGGCGACGGCTTCCCTAGTCGTCCATCTTTTACTTTGTTATATTAATGTTACTGTTTCCCGTTGAATTATTTTTCCCGGTGGAGTTGGTCTGGCGAGATGAAGCACGTTGTAGGAGGTGACACTGGCCTGGAGTGAGGAACTGCGTGTCCCACGCAGACTCTGTCCCAGGGAGCTCTGTGTTCTTGGGCAAGTCACTGGAAATCTTTCTGCCCCTCTGCAAAAGTGGTGTAAAAGCTGCCTTGTTGACCCCAGGGAGCTGTGAGAGCATGGAATGGATGGTGGTCGTGAGCCGTTCTGCAGACAGACCATCAAGGATTCTGCACGTGGGAGCTTGTGATGCTTAGTGTGATCTTAGCTGGAAACAGTAGCCGTTCTGGACGTCTGTTCTCCCCCCGGGCAGCCTTGGCACAGCTTCCCTCTCGCCCGACTGGTGCCCGAGACTCTGCAGCTCCCTTCTGTGTGCCTCCCCCCTTATCCAAGGCCACTGCTTTGTCTCATATAATCGTCTTAGGCAGAGTGGCCTTGAGCACTCGGTAGCCAGGATTGGTTTCTCAACGTAGATAGAGAGGCCCTTGGTTTCAGTTCGAGTCCAGGAGGCACAAATCCCCCCAGAATGCAGAGTGCAGGTTTCCAGCCGTTTCTGGGGAGCTTTGCCTGCCCTCCTGTTCCTCCTTTGGAGCTGTCACTGGGGGTGGTCTCCGTGGGTGACCGGGAGAGGAGGAAACGTGCTCAGGGAGGTCAGCTGGGGAGGAGCTGAGACCGTGGACGTTGAGATCAGAGGGGCCAGCCAGTTCTTACATTCTGGCTTGCGCCCTTACTGGCTCTGCACTTTTAGATTCAGAAAAAATAGCAAACCCAGTAATAGTTACTGAAAACACTTGTATATTCAGAAAAAATAACAAACCCAGTAATAGTTACTGGAAACAAACAAACCCAAACAGAAAGAGCTTGGATTCAAAAGGTTACTAGCTGATCCTACAGCCTGAGACACAAGTCTCTTCATCTCTTGAGTTTTATTTTCCTGTCCTGAAGTGTGGATGGTATATAACATGCCTTGCAAATTGACTGTAGGAATTCAGTGGGATAGTCTGCATAACACTGCCAGGACGGTACCTGGCACACTGTCGTCAGTAAACAGTGGCCCCTGACTGTCCCCTGGCACTCTGCTTCTTGAAGGAGCTGACCGGTAATGAGAAGAGGGAGGTGACATGGTAGACCTGAGGTCGTGCAAGGGTGCACTCGCCTACTCCTCATTTTGCCCAGCCTTGGAAAGTGGATCCAGTGAGCTGACCTTTGACTTCTTCTCCTTTCCTGCTGCACCCACCCCCTGCTTCCACATGAGGTCCCCCTGCTAGATGGATGGATGTCAATGCCTTGACATAGGCGTGGTTGCATTCGTGTAACATCTGACTTTATCTTTCCAGTAACCAGCCAGCTATGCTTTTTGAATATGAGCAATTCTGCCTTCGAAGTCATAGTGTCCTATTGTCTCCACTAAAAATCTGGTCTTGAAGACTGACAAGTGAGAGTCCATTTGTGGGGACAGTTGGACCAGAGTTTTCAAACACAGGTCTTTCCTGGAAATTCTGCTATGTTTGGTTGCTGTAAACATACCATATACCGTGCCACCCTTGGATTTAGCTTAGCACCTGCTGTTCCCACCTTCCAACGGGAGAAAGTGTTCAGTGAGTAGAGGTCGGTCAGGCTGTTGGCCCTGTGCAAGTTTGGGAGACTGGATCTAATTCTCTGTCCTTGTAGGGAAAAATGATAGATCTCTTTCAGTGGTGCAAGGTTGTTAATATAGAGTATTGAATCAATCATGTGAATTTAATTGCTAAAATGCAGTTCATAGAAAGGACTGATCTTTCCTCATTTAAAATTTGCCAGCAATATAAAACCCTGTGCCAGTCTACAGTTCTGGAAAAGTCTGGGGCAGAAAGAGCGTGTGTCACTGCAGTGGGCATGGGGGAGCTCTCAGAACACCCCGAATGGCCCTTTCTCCCCACCATGGCGTATCCAGGCAGATCACAGCTGCTCAACTCTAATCTGTTTGAACTGGTGGTTATTACTAGTGGCCGGAGTACAAGCTCTGAGGCATAATTAAGCTGGTCTCATGGTTTGGAACCAGCATCTGATCGCTCATTATGAAGCACGGCAAATTCCCGTAGCAAACTTCGTGTTCTTGTCAGGGCGTTTAACCTCCGCGTTGCAAGTCCTGCCTCAGTGTGGCTTTGGGGAGAGGTGACATGTGACGTGGGAAGGACCAGGACCAGACAGGGGCAGTGCTTTGTGTGTTTTTCCAGGTTTGATTTTCTCTGACTTGGTTGCCTGGCTTTCAGGATTTCTTTTACTTCGGGAGGAAAAATGGGCTTTAAGCTGAATCTTTTTTGGAAAAAAAAACCAAAAAAACATCAAGCCTTTGCTGGTTGGGCAAAGCTTTGTAGGACAGCAGAAGTACTTAGTATGGATAGGAGGCCTGTCAGGGTGGTGGGAATTCCCTTCGTCCCAGAGCTCCTTGCAGTCAGCGCAGCTGGAGGACACAGCAGGACCTGAGTCACCCTGGGAGTCACAGCCACTCGGGAGAGACGTGAGATTCAGTGCAAAGAGCCCTGCATGGGGGAAATTTGATATAGCACCAACCGAGCTTGCAGAAAAGTGAGGAGTGACATGATCAGAGTCAGACACAGTTGGGAAGCTGCCCGGAAGGAGCAATCGGGTTTCCTGGCTCAGTCGTGGACTCAGAGACGCTTACCCCTGGGAATGGGTCTTAGTGCCAATCCCTTTATGCTACAAACGGGTTTACCGCAGAGGGAATGATTTACCCTAAGTCACATAGCAAGTTAGTGATAGAATTAGAGTCAGAAGCCAAGTACCCACACTTCCAGCCAAGCACGTTTCCCCCTAAACCATAGAATCCGCATGGAAGAGAGCTGGGTGAACAGAGTCTACACTGATTCTTTTATACACGGAACAGGAGAAGACCGGAGAAAGGGTTTTTGGCTGTGGTCTGCATTCTTTCGGAAAACGAAGACTAGAATCAGGATTTCTGGCAGCCTGTGAGGCAGAGCCACTGTCTACACGAGCCTCAGAGTTGCTGTAATACTCAATGGGTGACGTCTGCATTCCCGCCAGAATCTAAGGCAAAGCTATTTTTTTTTTTATGACCTTGTGTTTATCTCTAGAAATTCTTAAAAAAAAAAACCAAAAACAAAAAAACTAAGCATCTGGACTAGAAATATAAAAAAGTGAGGCCTCGGATATCTCCAAGTAGAAAAGAGGGAGAAATGCTAAGCAAATGTAGGAATGTCTTCAATCTCTCATAAAAAAATCGCTAGATTGCTTTATTTTGTGTAGCTATGCCCCACTCACACCAAAACTATAGTGTTCTTTATTTATTTATTTATTTATTTGAGTCAGAGTCTCACTCTGTTGCCTGGGCTAGACTGCCATGGCATCAGCCTAGCTCACAGCAAACCTCAAACTCCTGGGCTTAAGTGATGCTCCTGCCTCAGCTTCCTGAGTAGCTGGGACTACAGGCATGCACCACCATGCCTGGCTAATTTTTCTATATATTTTTAGTTGGCCAATTAATTTCTTTCAAAATTTTTTTTTTTTTTTTTTAGTAGAGACAGGGTCTTGCTCTTGCTCAGGCTGGTTTCGAACTCCTGACCTTGAGCCATCCTCCCACCTTTGCTTCCCGGAGTGCTAGGATTACAGGCGTGAGCAACCGCACCCGGCCCATAATGTTCTTTTAAGTTTGAGCTGTCAGAGTTTGGTTTGGAGTCCCTACCGCATCGCAAGATGGTGCGGACGTCTGCAGAGAGGGTCAAAGAAATTGCTGAATTACGTGACAGTGGCTGAGCGTGCAGGAAAGGCTGGAGTTAGCCAAGACTAGAGATAGTCGGGGAGGTCTCTGTGCCAGGCAGGCGGGCACCGTGTGGGACTGAGAACAGAGAGCGGGAAGAAGAACAACCAGAGGAGAGGTAGAGCCCCAGATGCCCGTGGGCTCCCAGGGAGTGCGTGGTCTACTCCTCGCCTGGCCTCACGTGCTGCCCCCGACACCCATGAAGTGTCGGGCACCAGCTGTTCATCAGGCAGAACATCTTGCTTAGAGCAGTCTTAGGAACGTGGCCACGAAGCCCATTTCCTTCAAGTAAATGGGGAAGTCGCTTCCTTTCGTGTGTTGCAGCTCGTCTGTTCAGAGTGAATTGGGCAGAGCAAATCAGAGAAGAATGGCTGTCCGCATCCTTCTGTGGGGGAAGAACTTGGCAAACAAGGCTGCTGTGGACAGGCCATCATTAAATTGCCACGGATAGTGTCTAATATAATTGAGACCAAGAACTCGTGAACACGTGTGACAGGCAAAGCCCTGGCTCACGCAGCGGGTCCCTCAAGCCTTTGAGCCCCCCCAAGCCCCTCCTCCCGTTTTTTTTTTGCCATATTATGAGAAGTAATATCTTCACTAAAATGAGAAAACATTAAGAAAAAAATGAGTGGCAAGAAAGAAAAAAAGATGCCCTTTCTGCCTCGAGGTTTTGAAAGGCAAAATTCGATAGGCTTCATTTCTCACTTCTTTTCCCTGTTTGGAAGACAATGGGAAATGGAAATATTTTATATTGGATTAAATGAAAAAAAAAAAGCAGGATTTGTTTTCCTTTGCTTATTAAAAATAGAATTTATGAGAGTCTTATTCATTTGCTTTTTTAAGGACTGGCAGATGAAAAGGCAATTGAGAAAATGCTAAGAGCACAAGATTGTAGCTAGTTTTGTGACTTTAAATGGGTTTTGTTTTCTCTCTTTTTGAGATCAGCAGTGTTAGCAGAGCATATTGCAATCACAGATAAATGGGTTCTGTATCTCTTTTCTTTGTGTTCCCACAGATCTTTGAACTTCTTATTGGGGTTTTTAATCACCACTCTGCAAACCTCATTTTTGTCTCCCGTCGCCCCCACCCTCTGAACTTATACACTGAGGGCTCTTCCCTCCTGTTTATCTTTCATTCAAGAGTATCTGGGGTGTTTTCAGCTCTGCTTCTAACTGATGCCTGGCCCAGGAATCAGTGTCCCTGGGGTGGTTGTAGAAGAACAGCACTGGAGAACACATCAGCATCTGTGTGTGCTCATTGTTTACATAGCAGATGGTTACAAAATTTCTCTGTAACTTCAGAAGTATATGGGTATATAACTATGTCATGACTTTCCCCTATAAATAAGAACGAAGTATATTCATAGTATATGCGGTGCGAGTGGCATTGTACAGGTTTTTACTTAACTAACGTATCTCCAAAGGGAAACACAAAATACTTGTCCCTGACCACTGTATTTAAAGTGGCCTTCCCTGTGTACACAGTATCAGATCGCTCTGTTTATTTTCCTTCCTGCGCTTTTCATAATCTGAAATTATCCTCTGTGTGATTATGATATATTTACTTATTGCTGTCTGTCTTCTCTAGAATGTTAGGCGCTTGAGGGCAGGAACTTTGTGTCCACACACAGTAGATGCCAATTGATTTAAAATATATATATATATATATATATATATATATATAATGAAGCACTCAATCATTTAGATAGTGCCAAGGTCAGAATGGCTCAGACATAAAGTATGCGGCTCTTAAAATGATTGAGCATGGATGATTGGTTGCTTAAGTTTGGTTACTGTAACTTACTAGTGAGGCCTTTAATGTCTGAATGGTATAACAATTTTCTGGGGAAATAAAAATTTAAAAATAATATTTAAAATGCTGGCTGGACACGGTGGCTCACGCCTGTCATCCCAGCACGATGGGAGGTTGAGGTGGGGAGGATCGCTTGAGCCCAGGAGATTGCACCGTTGCACTCCAGCTCAGGTGACAGAGCGAGATCTTGTCTCCAAAAAAAAAGTAATTTTTTTATTTGCCAGTATCCTAAAGTTATTTTCCATTCATCATTCACTCATTTAGTACATTTGAGTGCCTACTCTGGACCCATTACTAAGGACACAGAAAAAGAACAAGCTCCTGGCTGGGCGTGGTGACTCACGCCTGTAATCCTAGCGCTCTGGGAGGCTGAGGTGGGCGGATCACTCAAGGTCAGCAGTTCGAAACCAGCCTGAGCGAGAGCAAGACCCCATCTCTACTGTAAATAGAAAGAAATTAATTGGTCAACTAATATATATAGAAAAAATTAGCTGGGAATGGTGGTGCATGCCTATAGTCCCAGCTACTCGGGAGGCTGAGGCAGGAGGATCGCTTGAGCCCAGGAGTTTGAGGTTGCTGTGAGCTAGGCTGATGCCACGGCACTCTAGCTCGGGCAACAGAGTGAGACTCTGTGTCAAAAAAAAAAAAAAAGAACAAGCTCCCTGACTTGGTAGGGGAGAGTCAGATGAACCCATGTAAGTCAGGGTTCCGTGTGCAATGACAGGATTGATCCCAAGTTAGGATTTCAAGGGACAGATGTCTAGGATGGGACCGAATTAGCCAGTTGGTGAAGGGTGTAGTGTGAGTCAGAAGAGGATGGGGTGGGGGTTGGGTTGGAGGGAAGAGGAAAAACGTGGTTCCAGGTAGATGAAATAGCATCTTGAAAGGTCTGGACTAGTGGGCACAGCTTTGCATGGAAGGGAATGTAAACGGTCCGGGTGGGAGTTGTGTGCAGTGCAGCTGGGAACGTGGGCAGCAGCTAAGATGTGAAGGGACTTCCAATGATCCACTGTACCTGTAGGACAGTGGAACCCACGGAGGAGGAACGTGGTCAGGATTTTAGGGTACATGGGTGATTTGATACGTTTATGATTTAGGACCAGCCGTCCACCCTATGATTGCTTATTTCTTTCTGTAATTGCAATGGGGGAGGGTGTGGGAATGGCTCAGGACAGAGCCACACCTATTAATATACATATAAAAAAAATTCCCTCGAAGTGCACAGCTTACTACATGACACAATTAATTAACACCTTATAAGGAACCATCTTCCATCACACTTTTTTTTTGTCTTTTCCTCCACTCATTTTTCTATTGCAGAACAACAAGGTCACCCTCTTCCGCCAGCTACAGCAGATGACATACAGCCTGATCGAGTGGCGGTCCCAGATCCTATCAGGGACACTCCCCAAGGACGAACTGGCAGAGCTCAAGAAGAAGGTCACAGCCAAAATTGATCATGGCAACAGGTAAACTGGGGGCGGCTTTTCACTGAAAACTTAGGAAATGACAAGCACGTTCATACTAAGGACACTGTTTACAATGAACTTTTCATCTTAGAGTTGCTAAAGAATAATGCTAATTGCTTTCTTTGTCTCTTAGAAGACATTTAATTTTGTTGGAAAAAATTTTGACTCTGGGCACAGTGGCTCATGCCTGTAACCCTAGCACTTTGGGAGGCCGAGGCGGGAGGATTGCTTGAGGGCCAGAGACCAGCCTGAGCAAGAGCGAGACCCCGTCTGTACAATAAAATAGAAACACTAGCTGGGTGTGGTGGCGCATGCCTGTAGTCCCTACTACACAGGAGGCTGAGGCAGAAGGATAGCTTGAGCTCAGGAGTTGGAGGTTGCTGTGAGCTATGATGATGCCACTGCATTCTCGCTGGGCAACAGAGTGAGACTGTGTCTCCAAAAAAAAAAAAAAAAAAATTTTTTTATTTGCAGTACCCTCCATGGCCAGACCTGCTGGATTTCTGGTCTCGTAGAGGTAACAGATGAACAGGAAAGACAGGGCTTGGATTGAAGCTGCTCCACTACAAAAAAATAATAAATAAACCCATAAAACTGAAATTACCCTTCTGAAGCTTGACACTTTCAGATCCCTGGAGCTATATCTATTTTTATAATATTCTAATAGTGGTTTCTAAACCAGTACCAGAGTTTCTCTTTTTCTTTTCTATCTTTCTCTAACTGGGACCATTGTTTGCAGTGTATGAAAACCAGATTTGCCAGAGTAGTAAAACATGTTTATAGCCTGTTGATTATGTCTGTAATCACCTCTAAATAGTTAATCACTTCATGAATCTTCTGATTAGCTCAGGCAGAAATGTAGGTTCTAGATATGACTGCCTTTTGGAAAAAAAATCAGGCAATGTATCCAAATTTGTGGTGGCCTGGAATTTTAGCCGCCTAACCAGCTCTTTTTAAAAGGCCCAGGTGGTTCCTTAGTTAGTTTTTATTGGTAATTTGTTTGGCATTTGGTTTCATTTTCCAAATTTCTTCAACTTGTGCATATGTGATTTTTTTCTTCCCCCTTTGCCCTATTTCTCTAACCTCAGGATATTTGGATATCTCTCAGAGACCTATAAAAATACAGCTCAGGCTGGACATGGTGGCTCATGCCTGTAATCCCAGCACTTTAGGAGGCCAAGGCATTCGGATTGCTTGAGCTCAGGAGTTCGAGACCAGCCTGAGCAAGAGCAAGACCCTGTCTCTACTAAAAGTAGAAAAATTAGCCAGGTGTCCTGGAGCACACCTGTAGTCCCAACTACTCAAGAGGCTGAGGCAGGAGGATCACTTGAGCCCAGGAGTTTGAGGTGGTTGTGAGCTATGGTGATGCCACTATATTCTACCCAGGGCAACAGAGGGAGACTCTGTCTCAAAAAAAAAATAAAATAAAGTAAGGGAATTAAAAAAAAAAATTAGCACTTCTCTTCCTTGCTACTTTGCCACCCAGAAGAACATAGCCATAGTGGTTACACTGCCAGGCATGTGATATCAGGGGACTTTTTAAAAAACCAGCTAAGATGGGGTGAAGCAGCTCCCCATTGCACATGTGCTGCCTCTGTCTTTGGGGTCTTGCTGCAATGACAGTGGCCTGGAGGTCCCCCGTTCTCTGGCACACAATGTTAGCCTCCCACAAAGATGGCAGAACATGCTCACTTCCCCATTGCAGGCCTTGGAAGCAGCTCGGGAAAGGGAGCTGTTCTATCAGCGGATCCATGATCTAGTGTCTGAGCAGCCAGCAATATCACCATTCCCGAGCCTGGGTGGCCTGCGGCTCTGGCTGCCCTGGAAAGGAAACTGCCAGATTAAATCAGCTGATGGAGATGCTGAGAAACAGGGAGGAGGGAAATTAGGCATTTTTGCTTTCTTTCCAAATTGCTGTTACCCCTGAGTGTTCCTGCTGTTTGGACATTCCACTTCCAAGTCGCTGGTTCCTGGAATGCAGGCTGGGCATTCAGATAGCAGTATCCGCTTTCCACCACAGTCCTCAGCTTCTTGGAACTAAGCAAAGTTTTCTCTACCTCTGCGTGCACATTGGGCACAACAGCCTTGGAGGGAGCGATTGTGCCAAACCTGTATTCCCATGCAGCCAGGTGTTTCCTGTGTCAGTTGCTGCAATAAGAGCTAACGTGTACTGAGCGCTTACTATATGCTAGCCATTGTGTTAGGTGTTTTCCGTGCATTGGATCTTTAAATTCTTACAACAGCCTCGAAGGGTAGGAAGTATTTATTACAGATGCAGAAACCAGAGTTTTGCAAAATTGAGCAAATTACCCAGGGTCGTGAAGGTTGCTGGTATTAAAGCCAGGACTCAGATCCTGGTCTAAACAACGCCAGCGCCCTTGCCCTGAGATGGGTCACGAGGTCGCAGCAAGCCAGGACTGACTTCATTGACCCTCCTTTATGGTAGTCTCGAATTAAGTGAGGAAATCAAGACGAGCCCTCATAAATGATCGTGCCTTTGGTCTTTCGTGGTTCCGATGCCAGATAACAGAAGACGAGGGAAGGAAGCATTGGTGAGAGGAATTTGATCAGAGTCAATGCCAATTTTACTTTTCCTGTTGAGGTTTACTTTGCATGTTCTTTCACGAGGTTGGCTAACGTTATCTCAGGAGTTTTCTTAACATTGTTGTCACGTGGAGAGGTGGCAGAAATTGAAAGGAGAGCAGCCAAGGCACCGTTCTTCACCTGGCTTGTCCAGCACTCGAACTTTCCAACCTTGACTCCTCTGGGTCTTTGATGGGGGCTCTTCAGTGGGGAGTCCGCCCCCCCAGGGGAGGAGACCCACTGACGACACCTTTCTTTCTAGGATGCTTGGGTTGGATCTGGTGGTGCGAGACGACAACGGGAACATTTTGGACCCGGATGAAACCAGCACCATTGCCCTCTTCAAGGCCCACGAAGTAGCCTCCAAAAGGATTGAGGAGAAGATTCAAGAAGAAAAGGTACACTTCCTCATGTGTGCGGATTCTGGCCACTGAGGTTCCATTGTTGCTTTGGTTTTTAATGAAAGAAAGGAGTTTATTTTTTTCTTCCAGTCTTTCTGTTCTCATGAGTAAAGATTTGTGTCAATTTCCTGTAGTGTGTCGTTTTTACTTCTTTAGCACAGTTGTGATAACATTTGTGTTTCGGAATCCAACAGCCACCCATGCCTGAGGGTGATGCCTTTGCAGTGGGATATTTTGTTTCGAGGGAGCGTTATTTCTATAGAGAGGGATAATGGATTACAGCTTTTGTGCTTTTGAACTTCATCCAGAAGCCGTCGTGAGAGATGAGAACTTCTTAGAGCTACCAAAACCATGAGTTATCCTCTGTAGGCAGCACTTATTGAAGTACTTGGGTTCAAGACCCTGAACAGGATAGTCTCGATCATCTAAATAATAATGATTCTATTTTGTTCACTCTATGGATCATCGATGCCTTTGCACGTACTTTCTTCTTAGCAAGTGCGTCTCCTCTTGGGTGGTGATTATGTTTGTTCCCCATCTGCAGCTTGGCTACTTCGCCTGCCTTTCCTGTTTGCTGAAACCAAGATGTTTCTCTCTTTCCCGTGTGTTCAGTCGATGTTGCAGAACCTGGACTTTCGGGGCCAGTCCATCTTCAGCGCCGTCCATACCTACGGCCTCTACGTGAACTTCAAGAACTTTGTCTGCAACATCGGGGAGGACGCAGAGCTGTTCATGGCCCTCTACGACCCCGACCAGTCCACTTTTGTCAGGTAGCGGAGACCCGGGCCACCTGCTGCTGGTCGGCCTCGCAGAGACGCTCGGCTTCGGCTACCCCGCCCCGGGGAGCTCTCTGCTAGATTTGAGAAGGGAAGATGGAGAAATCGTCTGGGCAGTAACAGGGGGCCTCAGATTTTTTTTTTTTTTTTTGAGACAGAGTTTCACTTTATTGCCCAGGCTAGAGTGAGTGCCATGGCGTCAGCCTAGCTCACAGCAACCTCAAACTCCTGGGCTCAAGCGATCCTCCTGACTCAGCCTCCCGAGTAGCTGGGACTACAGGCATACACCACCATGCCCGGCTAATTTTTTCTATATATATTTTAGTTGGCCAATTAATTTCTTTCTATTTATAGTAGAGATGGGGTCTCGCTCTTGCTCAGGCTGGTCTCGAACTCCTGAGCTCAAACGATCCGCCCACCTCGGCCTCCCAGAGAGCTAGGATTACAGGCTTGAGCCACCGCGCCCGGCCAAGGCCTCAGATTTTTTAAACAGGGGCCCAGTTCACTGTCCCTCAGACCGTTGGAGGGCTGGACTGTAGTTTAAAAAAAGCTATGAACCAATTCCTGTGCACACTGCACGTATCTTATTTTGAAGTAAAAAAACAAATGGGCAAAAACACCCGCATGTGGCCTGCGGGCCGTAGTTTGAGGACGCCTGCAGTAGAAAGTGAAAAATCGGGCCGGGCGCGGTGGCTCACGCCTGTAATCCTAGCTCTCTGGGAGGCCGAGGTGGGCGGATCATTTGAGCTCAGGAGTTCGAGACCAGCCTGAGCAAGAGGGAGACCCCATCTCTACTATAAACGGAAAGAAATTAATTGGCCAACTAATATATATAGAAAAAAAAAAAATTAGCCGGGCATGGTGGCGCATGCCTGTAGTCCCAGTTGCTTGGGAGGCTGAGGCAGGAGGATTGCTTGAGCCCAGGAGTTTGAGGTTGCTGTGAGCTAGGCTGATGCCACGGCACTCACTCTAGCCTGGGCAATAAAGTGAGACTCTGTCTCAAAAAAAAAAAAAAGAAAGTGAAAAATCATTTGGGCTGCGAAGCCCTCACGTATCCCTCCCGAAACAGGGATTTCGAGATCACATAAACTCATCAAGACCTGGAGACGGGAACAAAGAATTCAAAAGAGGGACGAGGGGAGGGTGAGAGCGGGATGAACAGGTGGAGGAGAAAGGGTGCAGTGAAATTGCTCAGTGTGACAGTGTGTTGGTGGGTGGGTGTCGTTATGCATTTGAAACCCACAGAGTGGGCAACACCAAGAAGGAAGCCCAGTGTACCCTGTGGACTTTGGGTGATAACTGGTGCCCAGTGTGTCCACGTAGGCTCATCATTTGTAACAAATGTACCACTGGAGTGGGGAGGGTTCACAGCAGAGGAGGCTGTGTCTGTAGGGGTGCTATGTGGGACTCTGTACCTTCAGCTCAACTTTGTCGTGAACCCAAAACTGCTCTAAAAAATAAAGTCTATTTAAAAAAAATTTTTTTAAAGACTACAGGGAACGATAATGGCCTTGTTCAGCCCTAGCTCTAGCACTGCGTCTGAGCATCTAAGATAACGGATCTTTTTTTGAGAAGGTGATTATTGCAAGTAATTACTAATTGTTCATTTCTTAAAAAATTTTTTTTTTGAGTGAGCTATTGGGGATTTACAGGATGCAGAATGGTGGTTATAAAATAATTAAATTCGTAATCCAGCAAAGCTGAAACTTTTGTCCAAAGAATTTGGGGTGGAAGGAAATGTCCAGGCGGTAGGATCCCATAGGAACGACTGTGTGTTCCCATCTCGAGCGGTGTCTGTTGCGGGTTTGTGTGGGGCGTGCCCCGGGGAGCTGCAGCAGGGGCACCCTCCAAAGCGGGGTCACTGCGGGTGGCCGTTGGTGTGGTCTCAGGTCCCACCCCGGCTCCTTTCACTGCTGCCTGTTGAGTTCCCTGGAGCATTTCTGGCCCGCCCTTGTACCCTCGTGAGTCTGTACTCACAGTTAGCCTCTCTTAAGAATAATTTTTCTCACCCTGGGAGGCCGAGTCCGGTGGGTCGCTCAAGGTCAGGAGTTCGAAACCAGCCTGAGCAAGAGTGAGACCCTGTCTCTACTAAAAATAGAAAGAAATTAATTGGCCAACTAAAAATATATAGAAAAAATTAGCCGGGCATGGTGGCGCATGCCTGTAGTCCCAGCTACTCTGGAGGCTGAGGCAGGAGGATCACTTGAGCCTAGGAGTTTGAGGTTGCTGTGAGCTAGGCTGATGCTATAGCACTGTA
>VSMD01098785.1:0-74185 GCA_008750895.1 Mirza zaza
AACAACAAGGACTATCTGCCCAGCGCATTACCAGTGATTCATAGCAATGATCTCAGCTGATACCGACAACATCGCTGGGAGAGATATTTCGAGGCTTAGAGAGGTTACTGGATTTACCCAAGGCTGCCCAGAGGGACTGTCCCTTGGTTCTGTCTGATTCATGTTCACGTCCAGGTCTGACTCCACCTCTCTGCCTCCTCTCCTGCCTCCCTTTTCCAGATAGTGCTGGGTCCAGGGGACCCCAAGGTTCAACCCATGAATGAGATCCAGAGCCCCACTGGGGACTCATGAGGCCTCTAGTGCCCTGTCCTGTGGCTTCCTTCTCAGCTGACCTCTGCTCTGGCCTGTGCTTGGGGGGCCTGATCCCCAAGTAGCAGGGTGCCCAGAGAGTGCTTCCCCTTGGCTTTGAGGCTGGTCATATGATTGCTTTCCCCCCAGCAGATTAATACTTCCTAAGAGGCCTGGCTCAGCGATGCCAACACAGGGGTGCTCTCCCCTGGCTCCTGCTGTGGGTTCACGCGTGGGTGAGGCTGCCATCCCCCTCTGGCCTCAGCTCACGCTGGGGATGGGTGGAGCCCACCCCATGTCACAGCGTGTGCTGTGAGAATGGATATCCGTAGTCCTGCACATTTGGGACATGACCACATCTGCCTCCACCTTCAGGGTGAGGAGCTGTTGGCCTGTCTGTCTGTCTGTCACCTGCACTTGTCTCCCAGAGGCAGAGAAGGCAAGCCCCAGGGTCTCCCTCCAGGATGGCCCTGGATGAGCTCCTGCTATTCTCTCTGCCTAGAAAATGGATGGGCTGAGAAGCCAGGTGGGTGGGGACTTCAACATGGCAGTGGACGCCACCCCTGGCGTGGGCCTGAGCCACATCCTGAATGAGATGCGTGACCAGTACGAGAAGTTGGCGGAGAAAAACTGCAAGGACGCGAGGACTGGTTCTCCAGCAAGGTGGGTGGCCGTGTGCGAGCGGCTATGCACACGTGTGGGCACATGTGCTGTGTGCTGGTGCAGGCTGGAACACTGTCCCAGCTGGAAGGACCTCTGGGAACCAGTTGGACCAGCCCCTTGTGCTTTAGATGTAACATGTGAGCTCAGGGAGGGCTGAGGCTCACGCAACCCTCCACTGTGGTCTGGGGAATGATCCGGGTCTCCGAGAGCCTGGTCTGGGGCTTCTCCCGCCACAGATGCTCGCAGGATGTGTGTGTCTGAATCCACAACTCGCACCCTAGCAAACACATACTGAGCATCCACCGTGTCCCAGCGACAGTAACAGGTACAAAAGGAATAAAACTCAGTGCCTTTCATTGAGCTGTTGTAGTTCGGTGGGAGTAATGAATGCAAATACTGCAGAGCAAGGTGAATTCCGCCAAATTCCATGTGGGTGCAGAGTGTCTCTGTGTGCCTTTGGGGCCCTGCAGAGCCCAGGAGGGGCTGGGGCGGTAGTTCAGGGAGGCAGGGGCTCAGGGGTAGCCCCTGTCCTCTGCCCTGCCTCTGAAAGCCTCCTTAAGCCCCTGTGGCCCCCCTGCCTTCCAGACAGAGGAGCTGAGCCATGAGGTGGCCACCAACACTGAGGCCCTGCAGAGAGGCAGGACAGAGATTGTGGAGCTCCCCTGCTCCATGCAGAGCCTGGAGACTAGCTGCAGTCCAAGCTTCGCGTGGTAGGGCCTGTGTCCCCTCTCTGCCCTGTACTGTCACTCTGGGGCAGGCCCAACCTCGTAGACCTCCCCCCCCTTGGAGAACCAGAGGCTCCCCAGCCAGCCTGTCTCTTCATACCCAGTGACTGGCCCTACCGTCACCTCCCCACTGTGCTGGCAGCACCGCCACCCCATACAGGAGGGGCCTGGCTGGTGCTCCGCTGCAGGGAGGGTCCCAGTGCTGTCTCACTGTGCCACTGACCTCTTGGTCCACAGAAAGCATCCCTGCTGGGCAGTCTGGCAGAGACGGAGACACGCTACGGGGCCCAGCTGGCCCAGCTGCAGGGGCTCATCAGCTGTGCGAGCTCCACTGTGACGGGAGCGCCCACCAGAGCCACGAGTACCAGGTGCTGCCAGACTAGGAGATCGTACCTGCCGCCGCCTGCTGGAGGGCAAGGGTGCCCAGCGAGTGGGCGAGTGGACACTCAGGCACCTGCAGGGGTGGGTCCCGGCCACCCAGGCAGTGGCATCTGGGCACTGGCAAAGGCCAGGAGGTGTGAATGTAGGAATCTGTGGAGGTGGCAGGACGTGAAACTGAGAATGCAGGCTGGGGTTGGGCCGAGGAGCCTCGAATGCCAAATTAAAGCATCTGGACCAGATCATGTAGGCAATGGGGAGCCATGGAGGGGTTTGGAGCAGAGGAGGGGAGTGATCATCAAGCTATGTTAGAACATTCACTCTAGCTGCAGAGGGGAGAAATGGATCAGAGGGGTCAGGGTGGGGCTGGAGAGACCCAGCAGGAGGCTGGGACAGGAGGTCAGGCCAGAGAAATCCTGCTGTACGGGGCAGAGGGCAGGGAAAGGAAGTGGCGTAGGTGGGAGAGAGGTTGTAGCTGAAGCAGCAGACTGGATGCCTGAGCATGGGGCGAGCGCAGCTTACAGCCTGGACCCAGCAAATGTGGAGTGAACAGGGGAAGGGGTGGATGACGACGGCCCTGGCGTCTGGTTGCGATGACTCTGTGGCTGGCGATGCAGGATGGGCGAGGAGCGAGGTGGGTGGTGGTCTGGTTTGGAGTTGGGAAGGTTGGTCAGGCCCCTGGATGAGAGTGTCCTGGCGTCTCTTAGTCACACACTCCAGCGTTTTGCTCCCTGACAGTGGCGAAGTCCATTTACAGTCTAACCACAGCCTCTCCTGCTTTCATTGAGTCTATTTGCTGGGCCCTTTGGGATATGGAAAAGCCACTTGCTCGGCTTCTCCTTGTATACTCCCTGGTTAGCAGCCACAAAGCGCCACGGGGTCTCCGTGGTGCGGCCCCCTTTCCTGCTGCACTGAGCTGGTGGCCTTGGTCCTCGGGCCTGCACTAGTTTCCAGGCACTGCACTCCCAGCTGTGCTTTCCTGACAGTTTGCGAGACCCTCTCTCCCCTCTGCCCGGGGCCTCCCCAGCTATGCTCCCAGGGGCTGGGCCGGCCAGCATCCCCGGGCCGATGGGTCCTCCTCACCCTGTAGCCTGGCCACGCAGTACTCCTTGTCCCTGGCCTCCCTGGGAAGGTAAGCGCCTGCCCTGTCCTGCCCAAAGGAGGGGCTGTGTGAACTCCAAAGGAGGGGACCTTTCTGTGTGGGAGGGGGCTCCAAAGGAGAGGACCCACCCACAGGCTGGGTGGCTCCTGCCTGAGGTTCCCTCTGCCCTCTCCTCCACATCCTGCAGCCGTGGTGACCAGCCGCCAGGTGTGCACCAGGTGTGCACCATTATGGAGGAGGTCCAGGACGGATAGGTGGTCTCCTCCCAAGAGAAGGCTCCCCACTCCACCCTCCGAGGCCCCTTTCTGCACGTGACAGTCTGGCCTTGAGGGCTGGGGGCAGCCATCCCCTCAGCCCCCAGCACACTACTGCCATGCTAGAGTGGCCCCGCCCATGAGCTGCTGCCTTTCTGTGTCTGCTTCCTGCAGCCCCCACACCCACACCCTCCTGGGTTTGCCCCAGTGACTGCTATTAAAGCTTTGCCTGAAGTTCAATGCCTTGTGTGCTCTGGTCTGGTCATTGGCTTGGGGCAGTGTGGGCCGAGAGATTGGGAGAAGAGGAGAATTTACTGAGTGTTTGGGTATCGACTTGTCACCTGCCAACCTGTCCTGCCCACTCCATCCAAGCCTGGGGCTCCGGAAGGAGAGGGAAGGAGGTGGAAGGATGAAGGGTGTAGGGAGGGGCAACCCATGCTGGGAAAGTTTCTAAGAATCAGCCCCAGGGTCCCTGTTACCTGGGGCAGGTTCCCAGGAGGGCCCCACCGACTTGCCGGGGACCACACCTGTTATGAGCGCTCTCTGCCTCAGCCCAGGGCAGGTCCGGAGCAGAGGGAGAGGGCTGGGGGGCTTTGTGAAGGAACCACCTGGGCATTGACGGGTGAGAGGGGGCGGCAGCGCCACCGCCAGCCAGGAAGCCAGACCGGCTCTGCCCGGCCCGGGGTGTGTGTGGGGTGGGGTGGCCGCTGTGTGTTTGCGCGTGGGGGGCGTCCTGTTTGCTTTGGTGGCTTGGCAGCTTCTGGGCTATTGAGGAATCTCCCTCAGCTGCTGGCAGCTGTCTGGGCCTGTCTGGGAGGTGGAAGCCATCGGTAGTCTGTAACACGACCACATTCCTCCCGGCTGGCCTGCCGGGACCCCGGGACCCAGGGCAGGGTGGGGCCACCTATGGAGTCTATCTCAGGGACCCTGGGGGCAGGGGCTGGCTGGGGTCTCAGGAAGAGCCTCTTCTGGGGCAATGTACCTTAGGTTCCCAGTGGGCTGGGACCTGAGACGGATGCCCCTTCCCTCACCCTGAGGCCTTTGGGGGCAGAGAGGGGTGTCTCCCTTGTTGTTGGTTTAGATCCCCTCCTCCCCTACAGCCTGCTGCTTCTCCACCCTACAGCTGAGCTTCTTGCCCCCCAGCCTGGGACCCCCGCCTGGAGAGAGAGGAAGGGAAAGGCTTAGAGGAGGCAGCTGGGCCACCACCAGCCCCTAGGGGTGGGGCAGGGCAGACGCTGGCCAGCTGGACCCATGGCCCCTGGGGTACATCCCTGGGTGTCGGGCTCCGCAGAAGGGGGCCCGTGTGGCCAGGTTCCCAGTGGATGGTTGCTGTGGCACAGTGAGGGGGAAGGACGTGGCTCTGCCAGCCAGCCCTGGCGTTAGGTGGGGCAGTATGGACCCTGCACCCCGTCTGAGGCCCCAGTTTCCTTGTCTGTGACGTGGGCTGGCAGTCTGAGTTTGCCAGTGCTCCTGAGCTGTGAGGCCTGGTGGGCTCAGGCCGGTTTGTTTCCAAGTTGGGGCAGCTCTTGGTCCTCTTGCTCCCCAGCCCCGTGGGGGGAGTAGTGTGTGGGCAGCACAGCAACCCCGAGGGGCCGTCTGACTCCCCAACCCATTTCCCCACCAGACACAGGGTCGAGATGGGCGGGCTGGGGTGGCAGCTGCCTAGGAGGGCCCGGTGACGGTGACATCCTGCCTTCTCCTCTTCTCCGTATTAGGTCATGGGAAAGCGTAGCTGGAGGGCCCGCCTGAATCACAGGTGACGGGCCTGAGACCAGAGACACGCACACGCAGACGCAGACACCAGCATGGGGGTTCGGAGAAATGAGGCAGAGCCCCGATGATGGGAGGGGAGGGGGCCCCGCCACCTGGGTGCTGGCGGGCGGCCAGCGGTGATGAAAGCCCAGGGGAATGGAAACAGAGCCCTGAGCCTGTCGTAATCGCTACGCCCACTTCCTAGCCTATAAAGGCAGCGGGCGAGCCCTGGCAGCCACACGCACCTTGGGGCCTCTCTCCTCCTCTCGAGCCCTCTTGCTTGTGCCCGCTGCCCACTGCCGCCACCATGACCACCACCATCCGCCAGTTCACCTCCTCCAGCTCCATCAAGGGCTCCTCTGGCCTGGGGGGCGGCTCGTCCCGCACCTCCTGCCGGCTGTCTGGCGGCCTGGGCGCCGGCTCCTGCAGGCTGGGCTCGGCCAGCGGCCTGGGCAGTGCCCTCGGGGGCAGTGGCTACTCCAGCTGCTACAGCTTCGGCTCTGGTGGTGGCTATGGCGGCAGCTTTGGGGGATCCGATGGGCTGCTGGCAGGCAACGAGAAGGCCACCATGCAGAACCTCAATGACCGTCTGGCCTCCTACCTGGACAAGGTGCGTGCCCTGGAGGAGGCCAACACTGAGCTGGAGGTGAAGATCCGAGACTGGTACAAGAAGCAGGCCCCGGGGCCCGCCCGGGACTACAGCCAGTACTACAAGACCATCGAGGATCTGCAGAACAAGGTAGGCTGGGGGGAAACTCTTGGAGGGCCAGACTTCTCCCCCATCTCCTATCCTGGACGAAGGCCTGGAGTCTAGCGTGGGCCTGCCAGGGGGCCTCAGGGAGCCCGGGGCAGCTTGGCTCTGGCTTGACTTCTGGGAGCCTGTCTTGAGATCTCTATGGGGCCATGTCCTCCTTTCTAGGGGGCAGCAGGTCAGGCCAGGGACAAACAGGCCTCATGGAGCCCCTTGGAGCCTCAGTTTCTTCATCATGGAGCTTCTCGCCACCTTGTGTGTCTGTGGGATAGGAGAGGATACATGTGGCAGGCTGGGCCCGAGGAGCAGGTGTCAGCAGGAGGGGTCTGGGCGACGGTGGGGCAGGGGTCTGAGTGAGCGCCCGATGGCACCTGCTGGGGAGGAGGCAGGAGGAGGGGCGGGACCTCAGGAGGGGAAGACCTCCTGTGTGCCTTATTTGGGGATGTGTCTGGCTTCCCCTTCCTTCCTGCTGCCCCTCAAGGTGGGCTCAGCAGGTCCAGGGGCGGGGCTGCCAGTGGAGTCAGGGCTTAAGGCCTAGGAGTGGCTGTGACTTCTGAGTTGGCGAGGGCTCCTTTAGCCTCCTTTGGGGGAGCCTCTCAGGGGCACCCTCTTGCCCACTGTAAAATGAAGGAGTTGCCCACATCCCCTCTTCCTGGAGTTCTAGGACAGCTTCTGCCCAGGGGACATTCCCCCATCCCTCCCTGGCTCTCTCACAATCCCAGTCGGCTGCCTCCTCCCATTCAAGGCTGAGCCTGGCGTGGGGGTCTGTGGGGGGAGGCGAGTTTCAGCCCATCAGACTCCTGCTCGCCCTGCCTCTGCCAACAGCACAGCGCAGCGCAGGGGAGAGGCTGGGCGGGAAGAGAGGCTTCCAGAGAAGGCAGCACATCATGGCCCCAGGCAGGGAGGGATGTCTCCCTCCTGACCCTGATCTCGGCTGAGTCACCCCGACGCATGACTGGGTTACTCTTCCATGTCCCCAGATCCTCACGGCCTCCGTGGACAACGCTAACATCGTGCTGCAGATTGACAATGCCCGTCTGGCTGCTGATGACTTCCGCACCAAGTGAGTCCTGGCCAGCGGCTGGGGTGGCCTGGCAAGGTGGTGGAGGAGCCTGGGGCTCCCCTCCCCACCCCAGAAATCCTCGGTTGCTTGTGCCAAGACCCAGGAGCTGGAGGTGGAGCAGTTCTAGGAGCCGCCGGGAGCCCACCCCTTAGTCTAGGATGCTGCAAACCCAGTAAATTCTGAAGGTCACAGGGCGCTGGGCTCGGCAGGTGGTAGAAGAGAGGGAGGGAGGCAGGAGGCCGAGAGGATAGAAGTAAGGAAGCCGGGTCAGCCTGGAGTCTTGGCCTGTGATGGCCCCAGGCCCCCAGAGCTGGCATGTATTTCCACTCCAGCCTTACATCGTCCCTCCCAAGTCCTTAGAGCTTGGCAAAGTGAGGGTGGGGGAGGGGCTGGGTCCTGGAGCTGCAAGTCCAAGGAGCCTGGACTGAAAGCCCTGCTTCCCGCGGCAGGTTTGAGACGGAGCAGGCCCTGCGCATGAGCGTGGAGGCCGACATCAACGGCCTGCGCCGCGTGCTGGACGAGCTGACCCTGGCCAGAGCCGACCTGGAGATGCAGATCGAGAACCTCAAGGAGGAACTGCTCTACCTCCGGAAGAACCACGAGGAGGTGAGGTGGCTGGGGCAGCAGGCCAAAGAGGCTGAGGAGTGGGTGGCAGAGCCCCAGGGCTGGGTCACGACTGTGGCCATGGGAGATTGCAGAGCAGGTGTGCGGGGTCAGTCACCTTGCAAGGCGGCCCTGGCTGCAGAGCCCTGGTCCCTGGGGTCCGGATCCAGCAGTCAGGGCAACCTCGTCCTTGTACCTCACTGCTTCCCCGCACCAGGGAACCTCCTGGGGGCCCACAGAGTCTTTCCCTGCCTGCCCTGGCCTGCCTCACAAGGACAGGGGATAAATGAGGCAGTCCCTTCTTTGCCCCAGTTCAACCCTCAAATCTGGACCCCATATAGAAGTTTGGAAATTAGACGGAAAATTTTGGGGGCATAGGCCCAGGAATCACAATTCCTCTTTGAAGAGCCCTCAGTCTAATGGGGCGACACAGTGTGATGGTGGGGGCGGGGCCTGCACAGAGCAGAGGATCAAAAGTCACTGGGAGGGTCAGAGGGTAGAGCACAGGCAGAACAAAGGAGGGGTGCTTGGGAGGGGTGGGAGACCCCTGTGTGGGAAAGCTTGGGCATGGGAGGCCAGGACGGGCCCAGATGCCCACACCCCGTCCCCCTCTTCCACAGGAGATGAACACCCTGCGAGGCCAGGTGGGCGGCGAGATCAACGTGGAGATGGATGCCGCCCCCGGTGTGGACCTGAGCCGCATCCTGTCTGAGATGCGCGACCAATACGAAAAGATGGCAGAGAAGAACCGCAAGGACGCTGAGGACTGGTTCTTCAGCAAGGTGAGGGCTGCGGCAGGCCAGAGGCGGCCTCTTTTGGGGGCTGGGGTTCAGGGGCCTGAGCCCTGATAGTAAGCCCACCGCCTGGTGTCCTGGGGGGCCCATCCTCAGCAAGTTGCATGGTCCCCTGGGGCATCAGGGTCACCCATTGCATCTTAGCTAACACTGGGACCGGGGTGGGGTGTGGAGGTGGGGAGAGAGTAAAGACCTGGGAGTCCCCATCTGTCCCTCACGAAGTCGGGAACTAGCACCAGGGCCCTGCTGGTTCCTAGGTTTCCTGTTCTGCGCCTCCCGCTTGCAGGGGTTAGCCACGCCAATGTAGCATTTCAAAGGGCATGTTTCTGGGCTCTGGAAAGTGGGAAGCTGGTGAGAAGGCATCCCTTCCCACGGTCGGGTTTGGGAGGAGGCCTGACGTGGGGAGGGGATCCAGGCTCACGCTGCTGTGTCCTTTCTGCAGACAGAGGAGCTGAACCGTGAGGTGGCCACCAACAGCGAGCTGCTGCAGAGCGGCAAGAGCGAGATCTCCGAGCTCCGGCGCACGGTGCAGGCCTTGGAGATCGAGCTGCAGTCCCAGCTCAGCATGGTAGGAGCACTGCCAGGCACGGGGGTGCGCCCAGGGCTGGGAAGGGGTCATTGACCACCCTCACTGACCCCCCGTCCTCCTGCCTTCCTGCAGAAAGCATCCCTGGAGGGCAGCCTGGCGGAGACAGAGAACCGCTACTGCGTGCAGCTGTCCCAGATCCAGGGGCTGATTGGCAGCGTGGAAGAGCAGCTGGCGCAGCTGCGCTGCGAGATGGAGCAGCAGAACCAGGAATACAAGATCCTGTTGGACGTGAAGACGCGGCTGGAGCAGGAAATCGCCACCTACCGCCGCCTGCTGGAGGGCGAGGACGCCCAGTGAGTGGGGGGCTCCCGGGGCCAGGGCCAGGGGGGCCTCTGGGTGGGGATGGGGCTCTCAGACCCATGTCTAATCTCCTCTCTGTCTGTTTGTTTGCAGCCTGACTCAGTACAAGCCAAAAGAACGTAAGCATCTAGGCTGAGGGCTGGCTGGGGTGGGGTGCATAGGACAGACGACCCGTCTGCACACTGCTGGGCACGGTCCCCAGGGAGCTCCAGGGCATGACGGCTGTCTCTCAGCAGGGCCAAGGGAAGGGACACTTTCAGGGGAAGGATCAAATGAGAGAGATCCGTTTGGTCTGATGGGGCAGGGCAGAGAACTGGTCCTTACCTTGGAGATCCTAGTCTGACAGGAGGCAGGGTCCCAGCTCTGGGCCTCATCTGGTGGGGAGGGCCATGGTCTCCTGATCTTGGCTCTTGAGACCCTTTGGATGAGCAAAAGCAGTCCTATCTCTGGGGACTCTAGCCTGACGTGGTCAGATCCCAGATGGGGAAGATGCGATCCTAGCCACGGGATTCCTAGTCTAGTGGGGGTGATGGGGACCTGGATTTTGTCTTGGAGATCCCCCCAGATGGGGAGATGGGAGCATTGTCTGTGCCCTGGAGACTTCAGAGGAATGGCGATAGATTTCATATAGATTTCACATAAATTTCATATAGATTTCACATAAATTTCATATAGATTTCATATAGATTTCACCCTGTCTACATGGCTCCTTTCTTGTGGAAGGACACAGTGGGTCAGAATCAAATAACCCATCATGCGAGGACACTGGCAGAGGGATGGGACGGAAGGGAGGCAGTGGCAAGGGCAGGAGGGACGCATGTGCAGTGTGATCTGAGGGGCCAGCAGAGGCATGCACAGCAGCTGGGGCAGACTGGAAAGAGAGCCAGCTCTTCCTCCAAGGGCTGGGGGCTGAGCAAGGATGTCTTGGCCCATGCCCACCTCCAAGTGTCTGTTTCTCCTGCAGCCGTGACCACCCGCCAGGTGCGCACCATTGTGGAAGAGGTCCAGGACGGCAGGGTCATCTCCTCCCGGGAGGAGGTCCACCAGAGCCCCCGCTAGGGACTCAGCTCCTCCTGGCCAGCCCCCTAGGAGGCAGGGGGCAGCCACCCCGTCTGCCCTGCAGCCTCTAGCCTCTCCAGCCCAGCCCCCTGCTTCAGTCCTTTCCTTACACTCCCCTGCCTTGCATCAATAAAGCTTCTTGACTCAGATGTGAAACATGTCCTTGTCCTGGCCACTGAATGGGTGCTGGTGACCACTGGGTGGACTGGGAAAGAGTGGGGGGAGGGGCAATGGGGCTTGGACACCCACAGTCATTGGCTTGGAGGTCAGGGGTCAGCTTAGACCAAGGTAAAGGGCAAGTGTGGGGAGGACTTGTCACGGTGGGGGGGAGTTGGTGTTTGCATCTCCCAAGGGCTGGTGGTCCTGCAGGGTGCTCCAGGCTGCGCAGACCCAGTGGAGCTGGCGTCGGCTGGTCCTGGGTGGTCTCTGCTTGCCCTGTAAGTATCTCCATCACTGCAGGCAGGCAGGCAGCCGCTTCACCTTCCTGAGCCTCACTTTCTTATCCATAAATGGATGAGAAGATCTCAGGATTTCAGGTGCCTGAATCCCAAGGAATGACTCACCCAGGCGATTGCTCCTTCTGGTCCTGTGGGCGGGGCCTTCCCCACAGAGGGGCAGGGGGTGGACAGGGGCTGGGGTAGGCACACAGGGAGGGGCGGTGGGGACCCACGTGGGTGGTTAGGGCCTGGAATCCTGTGTGAGCCTCAGGAAACCCTGAGGCGGGGCTCTCATTGTCCCCACCCAGGAACATGAGCAGGGGGCTCTGCTCCCAGGGAAGGCTGGGGACCCCAGGCAGGCGGAGGAGAAAGGGAGGCCTTTCTCAGGAATGTTTCCTCAAATGGTCAACTACAGCCCAGGATGGGGCAGGTGGGGGTTCCAAGGAGCAGTGCATCCTGGGGAGGGGAGCGGGCAGTCTGCCCATGCCCAGCCACTCCCAGGACCCTCTGAGCGCCAGCCCAGTTCATTCTAGTGGCGGGCAAGGGGAGCTGTGGGGAACAGTGAGTTGGGACGCTGTTCCCACACCTGGAAGTCTTCCTTCGAGTAAATCCGGAAATCACTGAGCGGAGTCGTGGCCTGCCTTCTGGGTTTTCTTTAAGGAAGGGGTGGGTGGAAGGGGTTAAGGAGAGGACGGTTTCCCCACCCCTTCACTGCTGGCCAGGGTGTCTCTACTGCCGCAGACCCAGCCCAGGGCGCCCACTCGCCCTCTCTCTCCTGGTGCCTGGAGGCCAGGGACAGGTCCTGGTGGCACCGGGGCAGGAGTGCCCGGAGCCCCCTGAGCCTGGTGTGGTGGGGGCTGGGATGAATGGCACTGATGCTGGGATGTGGGGACTTTGGGCGGGTTAGGGGACCTCAGAGCTGCAGGTTAAAAGCAGGTGGGAGAGGCCCCAGCTAGGAGCCCCAACGAAGATGACAGTGAGTCTCAGGACCGCCTGGGGTCGGGGCTCGCGCCACAGCGGCACCTGCAGGACTGCAACAAGGGCAGGCTCTGCTCCCCCAGAGGCTGGCGTCTCCCAGCTGCCTGGCAGCCAAGACGACGCGGACACGGATGGAGGGCGGGAGGGAGGCTCGGTTCCCACCAGCCCCGCCGCACTTCCGTCCACAACCAGAAGAACCAGCCCTGGGCTGCGGTTGGCTCATCCCGGAGGGTGATCTCACCTGAACAACAGTCCAGGAAGCGGGAGGGTCTGGGGAGAGGCCCCCATTGCGTGTGTGTGGATGGGGACACTGAGGCTCCGAGAGGAGCGTGACTCAGCCCTTGTCGGAGCCTGGCGTGTCAGCAGTGGGGCAAGGAGTGGGAGGGGAGGACCCCACTCCGTGCTGGGGAGAGGAGCCGAGCCCCACCCCTGCCCCGCCCAGCCCTTCAATAGTCTCGGGTCTCCTCTCTCTGATGGTGCGGGTGAGGAGGGGCCGGAGTGTGGAGAGGCCCCGAGACTGCCCGGACTGTGCCCCTGCTGGGGAAGAAGCCCCTCCCCACTAGGCGTGTGGGGGGAGCACCCAGGTGTGCTGGGAGTGAGCAGGTAGAGGCAGTGGCTGCCCTGCTGGTGGGTCCCCTGGGGATGGCGTGGACTTTGGCTGCTTTGTCCAGGCACCCCACGCAGGCCCAGGCTGCTGGGAACTTGCACCTGGGGCCGGATCGGGCCGGCTCTGGGACTCCATGGAGGTACTCGGGGTTCATCCCCGCCCACTCTGTCCCCTGCACAGAAGGTTTCACACCCCCTCCGTCAGTGAGGCAGAAGCTGCGGGTCTGTGGCTGCCCTTGGGCCACCACACTGCTGTCATATGATGGACACACGCGCCTGACTCCCAGGCCAGGCCCGTGGCAGGAATGGCCGGTCCCTGGGACATCCTGGCAGCTGGCCTGGCAGCATTCCCGCAGGGAGACGGATGTGGGGGACACTCGGCCCACGGCGTTGCATCGCTCTGTGCCTGGGTCTGCGCTGAGTGCAGAGGAGGGAGGAGACGCCGGCTCTGACCCGAGGGACAGCGCCTGCCCCAAGGGGACCTGAGGGAGCCCCCAGTCTAGGGTGGTGAGCAGGGCGCAGTGGCCGCTTTGACAGTACTCCCTCAGCCCTTCTGCAGTGTGGGTCTCTTGTGCCGTCCCAGGCTTTGGGGAGTTGAGGGCCACAGAGGGACAAGAGCCAGGGAGGGCCTGGCCCCAGGCACAGGGTGGAGGCTGTAACCGAGCTTGGCAGAGCCACGGTACCCCTCATGGCTCGTTCGTGCAGACCACTGTGAAGGGCTGTGACAGGTACTCCAATACTCTAAGCCCTGCTAGGACCCTTCAGAGGGCTGGGCTAGGAGGGCAGCCCCTTCCTCTCCCGCTGAGGCTCAGAGGGGATGACGTGTACCCCAAACATGCTAGAGGGGAGAGGACCCTCTAAGGCAGGCCTGACACTCACAGATTCCCCAGACTCTGGGACCGGTCACAGGGCCAGAGTCTGGACTGGGACGTTTGTTCCCTGCCAGGGACCTGCCTCCTCTGTTTGCCCATCACAGCCTGACCACGCGGTGCTCGGATGGCTTTTCCCATCCTGTCTCCCACCAGATTGTATGTTTTGAAGGCTTGTTGTCTTGTTCTTTGAGTCTGAGTGCCCAGCACAGTGCCTGGCACATAGTAGGTGCTTTATAAACACTGCTGAATAAATGTAAGGATAGCCACTCGTCTGTGCCAGGTGCCTTATTTATCTCATCTTGAATCCTCTAACATGCCTGGGAGGTAGTGCTGCTGTTCTCAGCTCCCGGAGAAGGAAACTGAGGCTCAAAGAGGCTGAATGGCCCACCCACTCAGAGGCCTGTCTCACCCCTGCTTGCCCAACTCCAGGCTGCTATGTCCTGGCTCAACAGGGCTCCACTCTTTCCTGCTGCCCTGAAGCCTGTGGCTCTGGCCTGCCCCCTGGAGTCAGAGGCCCTTCAGCAGCCCCCTCAGTCTCCCTGCAACCCACCCCAGCACCCTGGGCTGCCTCCTGCCTTCCCAGCCTGGGCATCTGCTGTGGAGCTTATATTATAAATCAGCCCCACGAGCAGGCATGTCTCGGACTGTGCTGATGCAGGGTTGGAGCAGGGCTGGGAGCTACATGGGGACTCTGATGACCAGCCAGCTTGCAAATCCCTGCAAGCCGAGGCGTGGCGTTGGCCAGTGGAGCTTCCCGGCTGCCTCAGGTGTGACATGACCTCATGCCTGACAGGGGCAGGCCGAGGAGGGCGGAAGGAGGCAGGTGGGGGAGGAATCACTGCCGGGAGGGGGCCCCATGCTCTGTGCCCACCAGGCTTCCCAGTCCTGACCTGGGGGGCAGCTGTACATTGCTGACATGGAACAAATGCCCTGGTTCCTTCTCAGCCAACTCAGATACTCCAAGGCCCTGCTAGGACCCTTCAGAGGGCTGGGCTAGGAGGGCAGCCCCCTCCTCTCCTGCCGAGGCTCAAAGGGGCGACGGTACCCCAGCTGCCTCCTTCCGTGGGGTGTGACATGGGCCCAGCTCCCCAGGGCTTCCTGCTGGGAGGAGCTGTGTTCTCCGGCCCCCGTTTTCTCTCCAGGGTCAAATGATAAGTTCTTTTAAGGTGAGAGTCTATGTCATCATCTCCCTTCCCTGCCCCAGCCCTGACAGCGGGGCATGTGGTGGGCGTGTGATCCATGGAGCTGGCTGAGCAGTTTGATGAGCTGGTTGGCAACTTCCGGCAGCTTCTCAGCCCACGCAGGCCCCCGGATCCTCAGCGCTGGGCCTGTGTGTGATCCCAGAGTGGCGGACAGGGCTGGGCAGTGGAAAGGAGACGTGTGTGTCTGTGTCTGAGTGTGTGTGAGTGTGTGTGAGTGTGTGTGTGTATGTGTGTGTGTGTGTGAGCGCTGGGGGCAGGGAGTGAAGGGTTCGGAGCCTCCACCGCGAAAGCCAGTGCAAACCTTGGCTTGGGAGCTGGAGCCAGGCCCAGTCTCCGCTCTTCACCGCTGCGCTGTTTCACCTGGGGCAAGGCGCTCACACTCCCTGGTTGGGGCTGGGTGGCCTTGAAGGCCATTTTAGGTTCTGAGGGTAATGGGTCAGTGATTGAACTTCGGGCCCACCCTGACACCTGGGCGTCCAAGATTCCGGGGTCCCCTTTGCCCACTTTGGGGTCAGAGTGGGCAGTATCGGGTTCCCTCTCTCGGGTCGGGGCCCGAGGGTGTGCACATCCGCTCTGCTCTCACCCCTGGGCCGAGACTGACGGAAGGAGATGTGTAACAAAGCCCTGGTTCTGCTGAGACAAGGAATTTCCCGCCCCAGCGCAGCTCAGGCCGAGGCCAGCCCTCCCTGGGCTCCCCGCACCCCTGCAGAGACAGTAGGGACCAAGGACAGTGGCCAGTGCCGTGGGTCGCCCCAGCACCCCGAGGAGGCCTCTGTCTGGTTGCCCAGACCCCTCGATCCTCCCTCCAGCCCTGGGTGCTGGACCAAGCCCTAGGTCCCGGCCGCGCCCGCCGTGGGCAGGCCTGTGCAGGCCACTGTGGGAGGCGGGTGGGAGCCGGGTACCGGCCTGCCTATGAGGCAATGTGGGCGCCCGGGACGGCTGGTTCTAGCCCCGGCTCAGCAGCTTAGGGCAGAGTGACTTGGGGTGAATCACGGCCTCTCTCTGCTTCCCCCTTTGTCCTCCTCACCTACAGGGTTAACTTTAGGATCAAGAAAATGGTGTAAATTTGAGATGTGCAGAGAGAGTAGTGCGTTGGAGAGGGGCTGGGGCAGCAGGAGGTGGGGTGCACATCTCACCTCCCGGTTGACCGCTGTCTTGGGGAGCCCACTTACCCATCCCTGCTTCCCAGCTCCCTCCTCTGGGGACTGGTAGGAGGAATAATGCCCCTCACACTCCCCTCACAGAACCATGTGACATGCGTCAGGTACTCCGTGCTGTGCCTGAGTGGGCAGGTGACCAGTCTTGTGGCCCTGACAACTGCACAAGTGAAGCTGCCGGGACCTACCCAGAATCTGTGGACACATGAGAGGAAATTGCTAGAAACTGATACCCAGATAGGACCGTTTCCACGCAGGGACTCTGAGACACGTGGCAGGGTCAGGGGTCACATGTGGCAGTAGTGGCAGGATGGGGCTCCCTCCATGGGCCTACAGGTGGGAGCCTGTGATTAGGAGAGGGCAGCAGGGAGAGGAGAAGCCGGTGTGGGCTGGGTGCCCCTCAGGCGGAAGTGTGGGCATGGGGGGTGTGAGGGTGTGGGGAGGGCATGAGCAGCAGGTGTCTGGAAGGGAAGGAGGGGAGGCCGAGGGACAGGGTTGGCCATGGGTCAAGGGCCAGTGGGGTCCTTCTTGCATGTCTCTTTGTGGCTGGTGGTGTGTTGTCCCCTTTTACAGATGAGAACACCAAAGACTAGGGGGGCTAAAGGTCCTGCCTGTGCTGTGCAGCTGTGAGAGGCAGAGCAGGGACCAGCTGCCACCTGTCTCCACGGCACCTGCTGTTTCCAGGGTGCAGAGACTTCTGGAATCCTGCTGTCTCAAGGCTGTCTCTGGAACTGGGATTAGATCTGACAGGGGAAAGAGGGTCGTAGGACTTTTGGAACTAGAAAGGACTCTGTAGTCACCCAGTCCAGACTTGTCATTACTGAGGGGTTACAGGCCTAGACAGCAGAGGTGATGGCCCTCAGCCCACACAGCCACAAAGCAGAGCAGAGCCATGAACCCAGCTCCTGCCCAGAGCCGGGACGGAAGGATCCCCAAAGCTGCATCCCCAGACAGCCGGGATGGCATCCCTGAGGTCTCTTTCTGCCAAGGCTGTCACCGTGGGGCAGGGAGTCCTTCAGATGGGCTGACTCACTGCCTGGGGACGCAGCCGCCACAAAGCCATCCTCGCCAAGGCCTGGCTGGCCCCTCGGGCTCCGGGAATGGGAGTCGGATTCCCAGCACCCAGCCTGAGTCACGACGACTCGCGTTTGTGTGTTTTTCTCGGGGCCCCACACCCCCAGAGCTGGGTGGGAACCCTGAGCCAGCACCCAGGGAGTGAGTCGACCCTGGGCTGAACAACCCAGAGTGGGGAGCCGGGCAGGACCCGGAGTGACGAAATCCGAGGGCCCCACCTTCCCCAGATGCATATAAAGGCTGCTGGCGAGTGAGGCAGCCACAGAGCTCTCAGCCTCCCCGAGCACCTTTCTCTTCTCTCTGCCAGCTCGCTCACTTGCTCACCTCTCAGCACCATGACCACCTGCAGCCGCCAGTTCACCTCCTCCAGCTCCATGAAGGGCTCCTGTGGCATCGGTGGTGGCTCCAGCCGCATCTCCTCCGTCCTGACCGGAGGGTCCTGCCGGGCCCCCAGCGGCTACGGGGGCCTGTCTGTCTCCTCCTCCCGCTACTCCTCTGGGGGAGCTTGCGGGCTGGGGGGTGGCTATGGTGGCGGCTTCAGCAGCAGCAGCAGCTTTGGGGGTGCCCTGGGTAGCAGCTTCGGTGGAGGGTATGGTGGTAGCTTTGGTGGTGGCTTTGGTGGTGGCTTCGGTGCTGGTTTTGGTGGTGCCGATGGTGGTCTCCTCTCTGGCAATGAGAAGGTCACCATGCAGAACCTCAACGACCGCCTGGCCTCCTACCTGGACAAGGTGCGTGCCCTGGAGGAGGCCAACACCGACCTGGAGGTGAAGATCCGCGACTGGTACCAGAGGCAGCGGCCCAGTGAGGTCAAAGACTACAGCCCCTACTTCAGGACCATTGAGGACCTGAGGAACAAGGTTGGTGGCACCAGTACCTGGAATATTGAGAGAGGCCAGGACTGCAGTGGCCCTTAGGAAACCTCTTTCCAGCAATTGCATTTTGTCATTAGGGAGACTGAGGCACCTTGGGGGAGTGGCCAGGGTTGCCCAGAGAAGGGGGCAGAAGGTTCCTTTTCAGCATCTCTGTGTCTGAGCTGGGGCTGGAACCCTGAATCTCCTGTTCCCTGCAAGGGTTCTTTGCGTTGTGTGCTCAGCTTCTCAGCCTTGGGCCCCAAGTGGGGGTGGTTGGGGACACGGGAGCTGCTCCACATCTTGAGCTGGGAGAAGGCATTCCAGCCTGGCTGGGGGAGCACAGGGCCGGCCTGCAGGCGAGAGACCCCTATGTTTGGGGAGATTCCTTTTGCCCCTCTCTGCCCTCCATCCTGGAGCTGCAGGGACGTTGGCTGACCACGTCGCTGTCCTCCCTCCCCATCCAGATCATTGCAGCCACCATCGAGAACGCACAGCCCATTCTGCAGATCGACAATGCCAGGCTGGCGGCTGATGACTTCAGGACCAAGTGAGCAGCCAGCATGCTGGGCTGAGAGCAGAGGGCTGAGGGCAGAGGGCAGAGGGCAGAGGGCAGAGGGCAGGGAGTGGGGCTGTCTGTCCAGCAGGGCCAGCAGACCTTGGGGCCCAGAATCTTCAGGGATGGAGCCTGAGGCTCTGACCTCTGTCCTGCCAGGTACGAGCATGAGCTGGCCCTGCGCCAGAGCGTGGAGGCCGACATCAATGGCCTGCGCCGCGTGCTGGACGAGCTGACCCTGGCCAGGACCGACCTGGAGATGCAGATCGAGAGCCTGAAGGAGGAGCTGGCTTACATGAAGAAGAACCACGAGGAGGTGAGCGGGCTGCTGGCTTTGGGGTGGAAGACGGGCTTGGCATATCCATCCAGAGCCGGGAGAGGAATCAGCTGAGCTGACTGCTTCCTGCTGTCCCTTCCTAGGAGATGCTCGCCCTGCGGGGTCAGACCGGCGGGGATGTCAACGTGGAGATGGACGCAGCGCCCGGCGTGGACCTGAGCCGCATCCTGAACGAGATGCGCGACCAGTACGAGCAGATGGCAGAGAAGAACCGCAGAGACGCCGAGGCCTGGTTCCTGAGCAAGGTGGGGCTCGGGCCCACAGCCCTCCTGCAGGACTTCCCAGTGGGGGGCCGCTGGAGTGCCTCACACCTTCTGCATTTCTGTCCTATCTCAGACCGAGGAGCTGAACAAAGAAGTGGCTTCTAACAGCGAACTGATACAAAGCGGCCGCAGCGAGGTGGCTGAGCTCCGAAGGGTGTTCCAGAGCCTGGAGATCGAGCTGCAGTCCCAGCTCAGCATGGTACGGAGGACTCAGCCCAGCTGCAGCCCCCACCTCTCAGGAATGGCCACCAGCCCCCAACACTGCCCCAATCCAGCTCCGCCTTTCTTTTCCTAGGAGTGGGGCTGGAGGTCTCATTGTACCCATTATATAGATGGAGGAATTAAGGTTCAGAATGGTGGACTAAATTTCTTCCATATTGTCTGACCCATCAATACCCCAGCTGGGGCCAAAAATCCACACACCTCTCAGGAAACATGCCCAGAGACCCGGAGGGACAGGAGTGACCACTTTCATTGACTCTTTTTCTCTCTTTCTCACCTGTAGAAAGCATCCCTGGAGAACAGCCTGGAGGAGACCAAAGGCCGCTACTGCATGCAGCTGTCCCAGATCCAGGGGCTGATTGGCAGCGTGGAGGAGCAGCTGGCGCAGCTGCGCTGCGAGATGGAGCAGCAGAACCAGGAGTACAAGATCCTGCTGGACGTGAAGACGCGGCTGGAGCAGGAAATCGCCACCTACCGCCGCCTGCTGGAGGGCGAGGACGCCCAGTGAGTGGGGGCCCAGTCCTACCTCCCACACTCTCAGCCCCCACTTTTCCCAGCACATCTAACTGCCCCACCTTTCCTCTCCTACAGCTACCAGTCCCAGCACACGTCCGGCCAGTCGTATTCTTCCCGAGAAGGTAAGGCTCCCAAGGCTCCCAGCGGTGCAGCCCCTCTGCCGAATCCAGGGGGTGGGGGCCAGGCCCTTCTCCCCAGAGTCCCTGGCCCTCCCTTTCCCTTGCCCTGGAGCCGGCTTAGCTCCCACAGCCCTTCTCATCTCCTCTCTCTCCAACAGTCTTTACCTCCTCCTCCTCGTCCTCTTCCGGCCACCAGACCCGGCCCATCCTCAAGGAGCAGGGCTCGTCCAGCTTCAGCCAGAGCCAGAGCTCCAAGCACTGAGCTGCCTCTACCAGAGCCTCCTGCCCTCCCGCCGGCCTCACCTCCTGAAGGCCCCTGAGTCAGGACCCTGCTCTCCCGGCGCGGCTCCCAGCTGTCCCCCCTCCCCTCTGCTGGTGGCGGGCTAATAAAGCTGACTTTCTGGTTGATGCAAACTGGTGTCATCTCAGTTCGTGAACTGGTGGGAGGGGAGGTGAAGGGGTCTCCCAGGAACCCTCCTGGGGTCCCATAGGCTGAGATACTCGGGAAACGAAACAAACCTCAGGAGACCTGGAAGGGTCCCCCTGGAAGACCTGCAGGCCGTATGGGAGTGGGAGGTGGGACTCAGGGAGGGACACCGTCTAGCATTCTGCAGGGGTCTTTTGGTGACACTTCCCTTGCAACTCTGTGAGGCGGGAGTGGTCAGGCCCATTTTGGAGTTGAGAGCTGCTGGGATTGAGGGAGGATAAGTCACTTGCATAAAACCACGCAGACAGGAAATGGTATGACTGGAGTGCAAGCGGAGCTCTGTCTGGCACAGAGTCAGTGCTTTTCTTTTACTGCCATTCTGCCTTTTTAGATATTTTAACAAAGATTCCGACGCGTGAGCTCTTAACTCCACCCCTCGGCTCCCACAGCTGCGCAGGACGGCTCCCGTGCTGGAGGGTGGCAGGGGCGCTGTCACCTCGGGGACAGTGTGTGTAGGGCAGGGGTCTGGCTCTTCGGTAGGTCTCGCTGTGGAATTATCTGGTGGAGGATAAGCTGTTTCATTGGGGGACAGTGTCTACAGGCCTTTTCTCTTGCGTAGGGTCTTCCTCAGAAGGGACGTCTCTATCTCCTGTCCGGATCGTAAAAGCTACCAGCTTTCTGGAAGCTGCGTGGGGGAAGGGGACAGAGAGGGTCTCGGTCTCTGCTAATCTGCTAACTGATTGATTTCAGTGTATTACGTCTGCACTTGGCCATGCTTGGTGTCTCAGGGTTCAGAGTCCCTCTGGGTGAATTCTCCAGCGTCAACCTTTAGTTTCTCTGGGGTGAAGAAGGAGTGATTGGTATCAGGCAGGTGGGGAGAGAGAGAAACTATGGAGGCCTCTTGCTTTTTTTTTCTTTTTAATTTTTTAGAGAGACAGGGTCTTATTATGTTGCCCAGGCTGGTCTTGAACTCCTGGCCTCAAGCAATCCTCCTGCAGCCTCGGCCTCCCAAAGTGCTGGGATGACAGGTGTGAGCCACTGCCCCCGTCCCGTCCCTACTTCTAACCTGTCCTCCTGTTTCTAGCTCCCTTGCCCCTACTTTCAGAGGCACCTGGTGCCTCCCAGTCCAGAGCTTTTCCAGGCTTTTGATGTGCGAATCTGTTTGTGTAGTGGCTTCTCTCTGGGCAAGCACTGAGTTTTCTTTGTGTCTATTTCCCATCTTCCAAAATGTTGTTGCTATAATCTAATCTCCTGCTCTCTTTGTCAAAATGGATTTTATCCATTTACAGTAATTTTAGTTGTGTTTAGGAGGTGGAGATAAAATGCATATTTACCCTGCCAGTTTGACCCAAAATCCCTGCTTTACATGATAGAATCATCTTTCCAGGTTGCCGAGCCTGATTCATTGTTCCAGTGTTCACGTCTCAAAGAACAATCACTGTTGGTTGTTCAGCAAACGTCTCCCTATTGCTGGCCACCAACCCTGTCCCCAGGGCCAGAGGGTGAGCCAATGAATCAGACTGAACCCTAAATTCCGATACCCAAAGGTAACCACTGGTAACATTTTTGCGAGTTTCTTTCTCGTATAGTATATATCGAATATATACAGTCACGCGCTGCATAACTATGGGGTATAAATACGATGATGGTCCCATAAGATTACAATATTGTGTTTCTACTGTACCTATTATATGTTTAGATGTGTTTAGTACACAGACACTTGCCATTGTGTTACAACCACCTTCAGTGCTCAGTGCTGTACTGATCTGTAGCCTGGGAGCCATAGGCTTCACCATGTAGCCGAGTGTGTGTTGTAGGTTATGGCATCTAGGTTAGTGTGAATACACTTTCATGTTCACACAGTGACAAAATCTCCTAAGGACACATTTATCAGAACATGTCCCTGTCATTAATGTATATAAATGAAATATATTGATACATATTACAAGTTACAATGACACCTAATGTCTATACCATTTTGCATTTAATTTTTTATTAATGTTATAAGAGAAACACTTTCCTGTGCTATTAAAAGTGTTACGCATTTTTAAATGCTGTTTCTACTGTTCCTTTCTTTTTCGGTTGCCCTTGAAAATAATGCTGAAATGAGCATCATCGTTCTGCATAAAGCTCTTGCAAGTATTTTGGATTATTTCCTTAGGCAAGATTCCCAGAAGTATAATTGTTAAGTGAGAAGATACAAATGTTTTAAGGCACTTGATTTATATGGCTAAATTGATTTATAGAGAAGTTGTGTCAATTTGCATATATTGCCAGCAGGGAATGGGAGTGCCTATTTCAAAACATGCTCACTAACTTTGAGTAGTATCTTTTAAAACTTCTTTGGTAAATTGATTCGTCTGTCACTTTTTTTTTTTTCTTGAGACAGAGTCTCACTTTTTGCCCGGGCTAGAGTGCCATGGCATCAGCCTAGCTCACAGCAACCTCAAACTCCTGGGCTCAAGCAATCCTCCTGCCTCAGCCTCCTGAGTAGCTGGGACTACAGGCATGTGCCACCATGCCCGGCTAAGTTTTTTCTATATATTTTTAGTTCGCTAATTAATTTCTTTCTATTTTTAGTAGAGTCCAGGTCTCGCTCTTGCTCAGGCCGGTTTCAAACTCCTGAAATTGAGCGATCCTCCCGCCTCGGCCTCCCAGAGTGCTAGGATTACAGGTGTGGGCCACCGGGCCCGGCCTGTCTGTCACTGTTTAAGCTGATGTTATGGAAGGACCCTTATAGAGAGACATAATCCTGGTCTGGGTTACTAAACAACTCCTGGGCTGGTGCACACACTTTCATGAGTTGTTCATTAAGGAGATGTCAGAACCGAGGACATAGAACACCATCTACCCGGGCGAGGGGAGCTGTTTTAAAGAAGGTGTCTGTCCCAGTGTCTTCTGAGTGCATACCTCCAATCAGTGCACCCTCGGGAAGCACCACAAGAAAAGCCTCTACTTGACAGATGAGGAAACTGACGTTTACAGAAATTAAGGAGGGAAAAAAACTTTCTTGGAGTCTCCCAGCCAGTTAGTAAAATTCCCTGAGAGCAGGAATCATGTTTCTCCTGTTCATTGCTGTATCATGTGGAAACAAAACATGAGCCGCTTTTAAATAGAAAAATAGTGTTATGCAGAAATGGGAGTTTTTGCTTCAGTAAGGGTACCAGTTGTTTTGCATCTGGAAATGGCTTGCTGCCTGCATTTTGCCAGGTGAGATTCAAGTCCCCGATCAGACTGTGTTTTGCTCATGGCCGGTCTCCCCCACTTCCTAAGATGCTGACGCCGGAGACAGGAGTCAGATGGAGCACTCCCAGTGTTCTTTGTAACTTGCCCATTTTGAACACACCTTCACATTCCTCATGCTTGAGTTACTTCAAAGTTTGTGAGATATTGTTTTAGATAATTACATAAAGTGCTGAAACAATGACTAGAGTGAGAACTAATGATGGCCCATAAAAGCCTGTCTGCTGATGTCAATGAATGAGTGGCGAGCTTGTAAATTTTGCTTTCTTTGGGCTCATTGTTTCTGAGAGTGAGAAGAAGCCCAGTGTCCCTCCTAAAGTCTGAGATAAGCAGTTTCTTAGGCTCATCTTCCCACTGCTGTGGCTTGTTGTTTTAGACTTTCTCACTGCTCCCTGAAAGATAAACACGGAGAAACTGTTTTGCTTGTCCCCTTAGACAGTACCCAGCGCCCGAGGGACACTTAGTGAAGACTTGTAGAGTCAAGACTCGGAGGTCTGCTGTAGACATCTCTTTGTGTTCAGGTCTGCAAGGAACCTTCTTGGAAGCAAGGTTCTTGAGGGCAGGTTTCTTTGGGTTCCATGTGACTCTTGTCCTGTTGGCATAAGGCAGCCTCTGTGCGTAGGTATATTGACCCGCTATCACGGAAGAGAAAGCAAGTATCTTCCTGAGCCCTGGAAGGACAGAGCCCCAGAGGGACAGAGCCCCATCAGAGAGCTGAGGCACCAAGCAGGTGGAGCTGCTCACCTGGCTCTTCCTCTGATGTGCTGTCTGGGTCCCCACCACAGGCAGATACAGCTCTGCATGTCCCCTTCCCCAACAGTCTAAGACACCTGAAGGGCTTTGAGCAGATCGAGGAGTGTTCAAGCAACAGTGGCAGCTATTCAGAGAGAGACCCTTTTTCTGACGTCACCTCCTGTTGACACACTTTCGGGTTGCAAGGGTCCCTCTTTCTCCTACGGCGATAGGGTAGTGACACGTAAAACACGTATGTCTTGTCCTTTCCACCTTTTATCTACCACACAAATAGTGTGACAACGTAAAAGGAAATATAGAAAATGAAAACATTCATCCATTGTTCTGTGCCCAAAGTTTTTATTTTCCCAGACTCTGTTCCAGCAGAGTATAAAGATGATTTTCCAATTATTTAAGGGGCGTCCTTTGATGTCGAATTAGTGGAAATAAAAGATCGGTCTGAAAAGGCATATGTGCGAGGATATTTACTGCTTCATTATTTGTAGTGGCAGAAAACGGAAAGCAACTTTTCTGTTGGTAGTGGAAGGGTTGAATAAATAACGGCCCACTCCTCCTGTGGAGTATTAAGTAGCTGTCACAATCAATAAATTGCAGCTGTGTCAGATGGCAAGCGGGGACTCCTCAAAGTATCGGGAGAGAGAAATGTACCATGCAGGCAAGTACATAAGTGAATTGATTTCACTGTGTGAAATAAACAATAACCATCTCTCTTCCCTCCTTTATGTAAACGCATGTATGTGTGTGTATGGTTACACGAGCACCAAAAATACCAAAGGACACACATGAGGTTATTAACACAGACTCCCTTGGGGTGGGGTGGGAGGCTGATCTGGGTGGGGGTGGGACAGAGGGGAAGAGGGGATCCAAGAAAAACAGGAAAAGTAAAAGAAGTGCACATATTTTTATGCAGATACATAAAGTTGTATATATGAATAAAGATATTAAGCAAAAATTTAAGAACCAAAGAATCAGTTAATTAATTTGTTGAATATCACATCAACTTCCTAATTGAAACCAGATTGTGCACACTCACATCCTGGCCTGTCAATTTTATATTACCACAAAATAGATTTTTAATTCATTTAGTGGCTTAGCTGATAATATGACTATACAAATTAAAAGTGATAACTGGAAGAAAAGAAATAAACCTAAAGTCCGGTCGTAGTCCCTTGCAGGAGGCAGTGTGGGAGAGGGGGAGGAGGGGAGAGGCCAACCTGGGGATGAACTTTGGTGTGAACTTGGGTGGATCCCCCCATCTCTCTGGGTCTCAGTTTCCTTAAATTTAGGGTAGTAGTATCTCCCTAAAGGGGTGCATGCGAGGATTAAAGGAGATTAAGGGTGGACAAAGCACACAGTAGGTACTCAATAAATGTTTCTCACTCCTTCCCTCTCCCTGTTGACAGTTTTTAATGCTGCCATCTTATGATTGCTTCCTTTGATCCCAGCAGCGAGGCTGCAGACAAGCAGAACCTGTGTTCTGTTTCCTAAGGCTGAACTGGAGCAAATGCCTCCTCCTGCCCTCTCTCTGCCAGGCCTCCTTGCTGTCTCCATGCACCTGCTCAGCCCATTTTACAGGTGAGGAAATTAAGGCCCAGGAAGGTCGAGCGACTTACTCAAGGGTGCATGACTAGTAGGTGGGGTGTCAGAATCCTCCCACCCACAGTGCCACCTGTGCATAGGTCTTGCAGGTGAGTGGATCTCTGGCCTCATTTGACTTGACCAGGTTTGCAGAGAAGGTGAGTTTTAGCAGTAGCCCAGTGAATTCAGCCCATGTCCACTTAGAGGCTGCTCTGGGCCAGGTGTTGTGCTGGGCTTGGGGTGGGTGCATGGTGGGCTACAGCGATATATCAGCAGCCACCCTGGCCCTAAATGAGATCCTCACTTACAGCGCCTATGCAGAGAATGGCGTTCTTTGTCCTCCTTCTCCTGGAGGCACCTCCAGTGTGTGGGGGTGGGCGGTCCTGCAGTGGCTGAGGGCTTTCTCAACACGGGGCCTTGGCTAATGTCTCTCCTTTCTCTCCTCCTCTGCTAGGTAGGGTGGCGGGGAGTGGGCTCTGGACTTACAAAGGCCTAAATAGTGGCTAGTATTTGCCCTGCCTTGTAGTGTAATTCTGAGGATCAGAAGAGATGATGAAGTTAAGACCTGGCCCATGGTAAGCCCTCAATACATGTTAGCCTTTTGGAAGGAGGATGTGTAAGAGGGTGTGTTTTGCCCCTAAGCTCTCCCTACGGGAGAGCAGCTTAAGCTAGTTCTGTTCTGTCCCACCAAGAAACTTGACTCAGGGGTTCCATTTCCATATTTCCATTCTCTACCACCACCACCATTATTATCACTAACACTGCCATCACCTCCACACTACCACAGTCACCACCACTATCACCACCTCCACCACCCCAACTACCACAGTCACCACCACCATTACTACCACCACCACCCCAACTACTACAATCATCACCACCACCATCACCTCTACCACTACTGCAATCATCATCATCACCACCACCACCACCACTTCCACCACTACCACCATCACCACCACCACCACTTCCACCACCACCACCATCACCACCACCACCTTGACCATCACTACCACCATCATCACCACCAGCATCACCACCACCAACACCATCACCACCTCCACCACCAAGATCTCCACCATTCCCACCACCACCACCACCATCATCACCTGCAGCAGCAGCACCATCATCATCCCCGTCATCCCCATCATCACTACCATGCGCATCACCTCCAGTCACTCCAACACCCCTAGCACCATCACCTTTCCCCCACCACTCCCATTCCTCTAGTTCTTTGAAGGAGGTGTTGTCCACATGGGTTAAGTTGGATAGGAAACAAACAAAGTCTTGGGACACAAAGACATCACTCAAGCTGGGACAGTCAAAGGACAGACGCACACCGGTGCTACAGTGGCGGGATCCTCACTGGACGCTGACAGAGAGGACAATTAACAGAACACTGACATCAGGGCTGCTTGAATAAAGACCAGTTAATGAGGCAGCACAGACTTGGACCCCCCACCGGGGCTCCCAGGGGAACAGACAGTGCTTGGTTTGTCTGGTCAAGGCTTCTGGATGCTGCCTCCACTCCTGTCCACCTAGGCGGCTCCCTGATCACCGGGTCCTCCACCACCTCTTCCCCCTTCCCTCACCACCATCCTTCCCCAGTCTGGTGTTTCCTCTTTCGCTTCGTTCTGCCTGGAAGCAGAGTTGCTTTTCATTTGCTTCTTCTGGTCTATTGTTCATGGCCTACACCTCAAGGCTCCTGGCGTGCTGGAGCTGGCTCCCACTGGCTCTCGAGAGATGGATGTCAATTTCAGGAATTTTGCAAGCTGATTGTTAAACACAGCCAGTATTAACAATTAAATTATATACACTTAAAATTAAGTAAATTATATTGAAAAGAAAGGTAATACATGCTTAAAACTCATTCCTTCCAAAGTATTTTACTATATTCTACTAATATCAATGCCTTGAGGTTATCTATGGCTATTTTATCTGGGTGGTGGACACACTATATAACAGTGCTTTGCTTCTCATCTCTTCCCAAGTCCCTGTTAAGTGACTTCACGTTGGTTGCTTGAAAGTGGCGGTGGTGGGAGAATTTACACCAAGAAAATAAAAAACACTGCAAACTGGAGCTCCATTTATTGTTTTCTTGATTGTCTAGACTTAAAAAAGTGATGAAAAAATGTCAATAATGCAAATTAATTTTAAAAGTGTGTCATGTCTGCAGTTATTTTATTGGGAATATCAAAAAGTTAAGACAAGGCTGGGCCTGGTGGCTCACACCTGTAATCCTAGCTCTCTGGGACACTTAGATGGGCAGATTGTTTGAGCTGAGGAGTTGGAGATCAACCTGAGCAAGAGCAAGACCCGTCTCTACTAAAAAAATAGAAATAAATTAGCTGGACAACTCAAACTACATATATAAAAAATTAGCTGGGCATGGTGGCGCATAGTCCCAGCTACTCAGGAGGCTGAGGCAGGAGGATCGCTTGAGCCCAGGAGTTTGAGATTGCAGTGAGCTAGGCTGACGCCACAGCGCTCTAGCCTCCACAACAGAGCAAGACTCTGTCTCAAAAACAAAACAAAACAAAAACTATATAAAAAAAAGTTAAGACAATAGTCTTTCAGTATTTGAAACCTATTATCTGATTCAGCAAAGAAGTCACTCACATCATTGAGGAATGAATGAAATGAGGGCATTTGTCTTTGTGGTTTCATTTTTATCTTACTCTTTAATGTAAACAGACATTTCAATTAGCACTCATGTCAGAACTGCTGTTGTTTGTCAATTACAACCATAAATTGCAAGAGTTTTGCAAGAGACAAGGCACAAGAGTCTGGCAAAAATCAACAAAAGCATCCTATGAGAATCAATTGACTACACAGAATTTATAATAAAGAGTACTTATGAATTTGTAAATTGACTGCTACATATTTCTTATATTAGTAAAATTTATGATTTTATACATGTGCACACATGCACACAAACATATACATTCCCTTTCCCTCTTGGATAGCTGGTCGCTAAACATTTATCAGCATGTCATTGGCTTAATTAAACTCAAAAACTCAGGTGCTGTTGTTTGGGTTACCCAGAAGCAGACCTTGAGACAAAGGTTTAAGTGAGTTTTTGGATGGTGTCTCCTGAAACAGAGAGGATAAGTGAGGCAGAGAAGAGAGGGAAGTTAATAAGGGTGTGTTAGCAAGCCAGTTGTCAGTGTGGATAAATGCAGCTCAATTCTGCTGGGAACTCTGAGAGACAATAAAGAACATGCACCTAAGAGTTACTCCCAAAGGACGAGGGAGTCGGGTGTTTATCCTGCAAAACCCGTCAGTTACTGGGTGAGGGTTGCTGTCAGGCAGGGGCAGTGGTGTTAGCTCCCCAGCACTCGGATCTGCCCCGTGAGCAGGCAGAAGAGCCTCTGGTGTCCAGAGAAGGCCCTTGGGCAAAGGTCTCTGGTGCTGACAGTTGCAAGTCCAGTCAGTACGTGCCCAGGAAGAGTGGCAGGGGCCAGGCTGTGATGCTGCCGGGAGTGGGGCACCTGGCTTTTTTTTTTTTTTTTTTTGAGACATTGCCTGGGCTAGATTGCAGTGGTGTCATCTCAGCTCACAGCAACCTCAAACTCCTGGGCTCAAGTGATCCTCCCATCTCAGCCTCCTGAGTACCTGGGACTACAGGCACACACCGCCATACCTCGCTAATTTTTCTGTTTTTTGTAGCGACAAGGTCTTGTTATGTTGCTCAGGCTGGTCTTGAACTGCTGGGCTCAAGTGATCCTCCTGCCTCGGCCTCCCAAAACGCTAGGATGACAGGCGGGAACCACCATGCCCAGATGAGTACCTGGTTTTATGGAGCACCACGGTACTTTTGTGGTACCTGCACATTCAGCAGCAGCTGGGAGGGGGATCCCAGGAGGTGGGAACGTTGGAGGCATCAGCCCTTGGGGACAGAGGCCCAGGGAGGCTTCCTTGTCTTCACCTCTCTGTTGTAGACTTAGAGGATGTTTGTCTCCTTTGACAGTCAGATGGGCCTCCTTGGGAGTTGGGGAGAGTTTCAAATTCCATCACATTTCCTCCTTGTCTCGGCTGCCAGGAAAGCCAGAGCTAAGCGTCAGGTCTCATTACCTCCTTCTTCCCTGTGATGACCCCTCCTTTTGCAGTAGTCACAAACTGCATAGCTCCTAAGGGTTGGGGCCAAATCTGTGTGCCCTTTGTTCTGACACCTTCCTCCTGGGTCATGGGCTGGGGGCACGTATACCCGCTGGGTTTATCGTTGCATTCCAGCCACTGGCCACATCGGGCCACGCAGAAGGTTTCCCTACAGTCTTTCAGGTTTGAGCTGATCCTCTCTGGCCATGGGCTGAAGGATGAGTTCAGGGCTGCCTCCGCCAAGGTCCAGCCTCCTTCCAAGGCCCTCTGTGCCTCTTCCGCCTTGTTTTGGTGATGTGAGCCCTGAGCCAGCAAACTGCCTCTTTTTAAAGCGAATGCGAGCTGGATTTCTGTCTCTTGCAACGACAATGTGCTCGTCAATATAACCTGTTACCCAATACTTGATTTATTTTTCTTCTACCCATGCTGGATATTTTCAGTTTTATTATGCATGTGTCTTTTATCGTAAGCCATCCAGGCCATCTTTTGGAACTGGGGACATAGAAATAGTCTATGTTTTTGCAGGTGCTGTCCCCATTGCACTGACAGGCAGGGCTGGGAGGAGAAGCACCAGGTCGGGGCTGATGCTGAGTGGCCTGTGGGGCCTCCCCGGCCTCAGGACGGCATTGGCATCTGGGGGGCCACTTCTGCATCTCCCTGTCTCCAGGGCTGGGCAAGGCCAGCGCGGGGCCTACGGTCCCCAGGTCCCACCAGCAGCTCCTGTGCCTTCTCCCCTCACACCCAAACATCCTGCTGACTCTTCCTTACCAGGTGTCCAGGCCTGCCTGTTCCCGCAATCTCCACCCGGCCAGGCCCTGGCAGACTCACCAGCCTGTCACCCTGCTGGCCTCAGCAGCCCGCCCGCCCGCTGCTCCCTGCTCGCTCCTGGCCCCGGCACTCTGAGCTCCAGCACGGTCCTGGGGCCTCTTGGTTCTCTGCCTCAAGGTCTTTGGCTGGATGATGACACCTGTTCTCCATTTGTGCTCCCCAGCCCCCTTTGGTCCAACTCTAGGGCTCAACTGAAAGGAATTTTTGCCAAACGTCTCCTCCGCGCCAGGCACCATGCTGGCCACTTGCCAGGACTAGCTACTCCTCTCAGTAAGCCCACCGGGTAGGAACTGTTGTTCCTCCCACTTGAGAGGGAGCCGAGGCTGGGAAGCCTGCAGTGGCCTGTCCAGGGTCACATGGCCGGTCAGTGGTGGCACCCAGACTTGAGTCCCGGTCTTTCTGCCTGCGGAGGCCCTGCTCTTTCCCCTATCCCACTCGCTATCCCAGTCTGCAGGTGTGGGTGGGCTGCAAGAGGCTGACCCTTCCCCTGGACCTCTGACCGGCGAACACGACTCCTCTTCTTTCTCCCTGTGAGGGTGGAACACCTGGGGATCCCATGCCCCCTCTTTCCCTTTCCCCCATTCTGCTGCCACGGCACTCAGGCCTCCTGACACAGCCATTCCGACTCCTCCACTCACCGCTGGCAGCCGGAGTTCCCACAGCCACACCCCTGGCTGGGAATGCCCTCTCCCCGCTCCACCCTCAGGGCTCTTCCTCTTTCAAAACCTGTGTGGAAGCGCACCCTTTCCAAGAAGCTATGTGCTGACCCACCCCACCTGGTGGCTCCTCAGCTCTCAGCTCCTCTCAGTCTAAGGGACAGAAAACTCTGGGCCTGGTTGCAAGGAATGTGTCTCCGCCCCTCCCCCCCACCCCAGACCAGAGTAATTGCAGTAAATTGCTCGGCTTAGCCCTTCCTAAGTGAAAAACACACTGTGGCCCCCTAAGGCACTATAGCAAGCTAGAACGGGGGCACTGATCACAGAGGCAGGGTGAAGGCAGAGAAGGGGAGAAAGCCAGGTGGCCTCAGGTGACAGGTGGGACTTCCTGGGACAGGAGAGGTCTGAGCCAACACCATCCCTTACCTGGATAATGGCTAATCTTCCCTACAGGTTTTCCTCCCCCACAAACCCCACCAAAGTGTGTTCCATGTGGACATGAGAGTGGCCTTGGAAATGCAGCTGGCAGCATCACTCCCCAGCTTAGAACCCTTCAGTGGCCCCAGTGTGGTCAGGATAAAGTCTGGCAGGTCCACCCTTGAGCTGGGAGCTCCAGCAGGGCTTAACCTCTTGCAGTTTCCATCAGACCAGCGGTGCACACCTCTGCTTTTTTGCTAGGAGCTTCCCTGGCGAATGGGCTGTCCTTCCTCATTTCCTGTGCAGATGAGGTAAGAGCTCCTCTGGGATGCTTGCCCTCCTGCCCCCAGGAGGGGCTGCCTGCCCCATCCATCCTTCCCCAACCTGCCACTCATCCCTGTCCACCAACCCATTGTCATTCTTTCCTTCCATTCATCCCTTCTTCTACTTCCCTGCCAGCCCACCCCATCCATCCACCCCTTCCTCCCCTTTCCCTCCTCCTTCCTTCTCACCTTCCTCCTACTCACCTGTCCGTCTGTCCACCTGCCTACCGTCCATCCATCCATCCATCCATCCTTTTTTCTGCATTCCCTTGGCCTCTTCCCTCTCCCCTTTCCCCTCCTCCTCCCTCTCTTCCTCCTTCTTTCCTTCATTGAGCAGCTACTTTATGCCACACAGTTTGCAGGAATCATAACTTAAAACTGTGTTCAACTGAGGCTTGGCCTTAAAGGACTTGAGGGATCCAGGTAGAGGGGAGGATAGATGTGGAAGTTCAGACAGAGGTTGGAAATGAATGGGGTCGTGGGATCAGCATGGGGACTGGCCTGCTGGGGAAAGACCTGGTGTGCAGTGGGGACTTATGGCTCAGGGGCTGGAGAATTTCAGCTGTACTTTCCCTGAACTGGGAGCTGACGGGGGTTTGTGAGATTTGGGAATCCATCTATTGCTTGGCCTTGGCCACCTGATTGTCCATGTTTTAACAACCTGGACATGATTCTGGGGTGTAGGGACAGCCCTTTTCACCCTACCCATATTCTTACCCTGCCCATGTCAGAACTCTGGGTGACATTTAAACATTTTTTTTTTTTTTTTTAGAGACATGTCTTGCCGTGTTGCCCAGGCTGGAGTGTGGTGGTGTGGTCATAGCTCACTGCAGCCTTCAACTCCTGGGCTCAAGTGATCCGCTTGTCTCAGCCTCTTGAGTAGCTCGGACTATAGGCATGTACCACCACACCCAGCTAATTTTTATTTTATTTTTTTTGTAGAGATGTGGTCTTACTATGTTGCCCAGGTGGGGTCTCAAACTCCTGGCCTCAAGTGAACGTCCCACCTCAGCCTTGCATAGTGCTGCGGTTGCAGGCGTGAGATACCATGCCCAGGCACATTTTGCATTTTTGAAGCAGGCTCTGCTGTGTGACTTTGGACAGGTTCCTTTCCCTAGCTGGGCCTCGTGCTTTCTACCTGTAATGTTAAGGGGCTGGTCTAGGTGACTGCTGAGGCCCTTTTAGGCTCTGACTTTTGGGGACTTTCTAGCAGAAGGGGACCTGTCATTGAAAAGTGAGGCCTGCAGCCAGCAGAGCTGGGGTGGAACCCTGACCAAGCAGCTTCCTTGGACCTTGGGAAGGTCTGAACCTTCTGAAGCTCTGAACCGTCTCTGTCTATAATGTGGATGGTCACTGTCGTTCTACAGCTTTGCAACACAGCTAGAAGGCTCAGACACACCGTGGACACTGAAATGCTTTGTTCAGCTCATCTGTTGTGTCAGCCCAGGCTCTCAAGGACACTTGGCCTAGTCAGGCAGTTTGGCCTGGGAAACCAGCAGGTGGCAGGGCTCTCTGGGGGAAAGGGGGCCCCAGGGCCTTGGGAGGTGCCCTAGGCTCCTGATTGCCTCCTGCTGCAATCCTGCCTGCTAGCCTACTCCCGCCCCCACTCCAGCCCTGCCCTCTGGCAGCAGAAGCTGCTCAGTCCCTAGCCCACTGTCCCTGCAAGTGACGGCCCTGAGCTCTGGGAGACTTCACCTTCTCCACACACAGATAGCTGGGACTTAGTGGGCAGAGGGATGGGCAAGGTGAAGGGGACAGGAGAGGGTGCGGAGGAGCAGAGAAGGAGGTGGGCACAGGCCTCTGCCAGGAGGAGAGGGGAGCCCAGCCCAGGACAGACCCTGGGCGTGCAGGAATCACAGGGGGGCCCCAACTTGTCACTGGACTGTGAGCCTTTCTAGACCTCCGACTTCCCACCTGTGACATGTGGAGGACCTGCCTTACCCCTTCTTTCCCCAGGGCTGGCAGGGCCTAGGAAAAGACCCCAGACAACGATCAGGGAAACACTGGATATTTCTCCAAGGGAAGCCAGCATGGGAGTGTCTTGGGGCACAGAGCGGGTTTAAGGAGGGCCAAATCGGCTTTGGGGCCAGATGAGGAGCAAGAAAGAGTCCTTTCTCCTGGCCCAGACCCTACAAAGTCTCTCCTGAAAGCCACAGTCCCTCAAGGAAGCTAGAGCAAATGAGGTTCTTTTTTTTTTTTTTTTTTTTTTGAGACAGAGTCTCACTTTATTGCCCAGGCTAGAGTGAGTGCCGTGGCGTCAGCCTAGCTCACAGCAACCTCAAACTCCTGGGCTCAAGCAATCCTGCTGCCTCAGCCTCCCAAGTAGCTGGGACTACAGGCATGCACCACCATGCCCGGCTAATTTTTTTTTTTTTTCTATANATATATACTAGTTGGCCAATTAATTTCTTTCTATTTATAGTAGAGATGGGGTCTCGCTCTTGCTCAGGCTGGTCTCGAACTCCTGAGCTCAAAGGATCCGCCCACCTCGGCCTCCCAGAGAGCTAGGATTACAGGCTTGAGCCACCGCGCCCGGCCCAAATGAGGTTCTTGGACCCAGTGGGCAACAAGGACTCTTTCCCTCTACTGATGGATGCACAAATTAGTGGGTCAGAGTTCAAGGAGAAGCAGGATTCTTGCATAGTCTCTAAACATCATCCTTAAGGTATTTATTAATTTCAACGGGAGAGATAGAAACCTTATAGCAGAGAATCCAGCAAACACCACCTTAGCCAAGTGGACAAGGGTAACGTCACCTGCAATAGACACATCGACATACCTGTCCTATATGCCTGATGGGACATACAACATTCCTGTGGTTTCCTTGCCAAAATGCATAACCTCAATCTGATCATGAGAAAATCCCTAACTGAGGGATATTCTACAAAATAATTGATCACCACTCTTCAAAAATGTCAAGATTGTGAAAGACAAGGAAAGACTGAGGAGCTGACGAAGGTTGGAGTCTCCAAGGTGATGTGACAGCTAAATGCAATGTGGAAACCTGAGTTGGATCCCACAACAGAAAAGGAAAGTTTGCGGAAAAACTGCCAGGAAGTCCGATAAAGCCTGTAGCTAATTAATACCATTGTGTCAATGTTAATTTATTGGTTTTGAAAATTATGCACCATTTATGTTTATATTAGGGGAAGCTGAATGAAGTGTACATGTGAACTCTCTGTACTATTTTGTAACGTTTTTGGGAAATCTACAATTATTTAAAAATAAAAAGTTAAAAAATAAAAGCTGTCTTCTGGAGCAACTTGATATTTTTGAAGAAGCCAGAGAAATTGGGTGGCGGAAAGTATGGACCCAAGACCTGAGAATTCTTGGCCTCCCTGCAGCCCAGTCCCGGCACCCTGAGGTGCTGAGCTAAACCTGTTCCCAGAAGCCTTGCAGATGAGGCCGCCCATGTCTTATCTCAACCATCTCCCCACCAAGACTTGGCTACCGCCTCTGCAATGCGGATGGCTCCAACCTGTTATACAGTGCAGTGGGTTGATAGCGTCCCCCCAAACTCATGTCCACCTGGGACCTTAGAATGTGACCATATTTGGAAATAGGGTCTTTGCAGACGTAAGTAAGGTGAGGTTCGAGATGAGATCACGCTGGATTGGCGATGGGCACTAAATCCAAGGTTTGTCCTTATAAGAGACAGGAAAGCACACACAGGGACACAGAGATGAAGGCTGCGTGAAGGCAGGGTCAGACGTTGGAGTGTGGCTGCCACAAGCCAAGGGACTCAGGGGGCCCCCAGACGCTGGTGGAGACAAGGAAGCAGTCTTCCCTAGAGTCCTCAGAGGGACTGTGGTCCTGCCAACACCTCGATCTGGAGATCGTAGCCTCCAGAATGGTGACAGAATACATTTCTGTTGTTTTAAGCCACTGATTTGTGGTAACATGTTACGGCAGCCCCGGGAAACTCATATACATGATCTGCACTTTTTCACGTCTTAAGTAATTCAGACGTCTGTCCCCTCTTCCCTTTCAGGCTGGAGGCTCCCTAAAGGCAGGGACTGTCTCTCCCACTAGACTGGGCTCTGGGAGCAGGGCCATCCTCCCTCCTGACACTGGGCTGTCCTGAGTCCCCTCCTTCCATAGGATGCCACCCTGTAGTGCCCGGCTGGTCATTGGCACACAATGCAGGCTCTGTGAGGGGCTGCCTGGCCTTGCCTGCGTCACCTGTGTGGGTTGGCACAGGCCTGCCCGCTGCTGGGCGGAGCGGGGAGACGAGTTGACCACAAGGGGCCCCGCCTGGGCTCCTCCCTGTCCCCTCCCCGCTGGGGCAGGCTGGAGGGAGGGTTGGGTGATGGCCCCACACAAAGCCCCTGCCACGGGTGTGGGTGCTCCAGACCCAGCAGTCAGATACCCCCAACCCATTAACCCCTGCTGCCCCAGAGAGCTGTCCCCTTGAAATGTCAGGAGTAGCAGGCCTGCCCCACACCAGGGAGGGGACAGGAGTGTGTGTCCTCTGGGTCTCTGGTCCCTGTCTGGCCGGGCCATGTGTAGCTCCCTGGTCACTGAGTCTATTTCTGCAGGGGATGGGCCTTGGCCTCAGGCTGCAGTTCGGGTCAGAGTCCTAATCCTGGCTGGGGGAGAAGGTCAGACTTATATTCCACTCTGGGGTGCCAGAGTCTGTGAGGGGTGGGGTGGGGGGTGGCCAGAGACTGGCAAAGGTCTCTTTTTAAATTGTGTGCACGGCCTAAGTGGACACATAGGTACTACAGTAATAGGGTAATGGGCAGGGGGGAGGAGGGTGGGGGGCGGGTATATACATACATAATGAGTGAGATGTGCACCATCTGGGGGATGGTCATGCGGGAAACTCAGACTTGTGGGGGGAGGAGGGAAGGGCATTTATTGAAACCTTAAAATCTGTACCCAGATAATATGCTGAAATAAAAAAAAAATTGTGTGCACAGGTTTGTCTGTCGTTGGTTCCCTGCCATCTTTATCTTTTGGATTCCCTTTGTGGGGGGTGGGGGGAGGAAGGAGAGTCTTTTGGCTTCCCTTGAACCTACCTTTGGTCCGCGCAGAGGAGGGAGACAGGGGCTGGGGGCACAGAGGAAGCTGGCTTTGGGCTCTGCACCCCACTCCTGCTCCGACTCCCTCTGGACGCTGCACTTTTCTCCAGTGAGCAACCCCCGGGCCCCGAGGCTGTCCGTCCTACCCCCCCTCCCGCCCCGCACCTGCCCACAGCCAACAGCAACATGCCTCCCAACAAAAGCATCTGTCCCTCAGCCAAAATCCCTGCTGCCTCTCGCTGGGGAAATTGCAGGGCTGGGCCAGGGTGGGGGGACCATTCTCTAGAAGGAGATTAGGAGTGTCTGTCAGGGGCGGGGGCAGTGGGTGGGGCCCTGGCTTACTCACATCCTCAAGAGTCCTTGCCGGGGCAGATTTGGGGAGCCCACAGCCTCCAATGTCTATCTCAGCATTGTCTTCCCAACTCCTGAGCCATGACTGGCGGGGCAGAGGCTCCCTGACTTCTGCTTTGGTGACCACCAAGCTGGGGGTGGGGCTGGGGGAGGGCGCTGCTTCCCTCTGGGAGCAGTTGATCCTAGGAAGTGCGTTGGAGCCTCCAGCAGGGGCTGTTGGGGCCTGTCTGGGGAGATAGGATGTGTCAGGCAGCCCCAGACAGGACTACATTCCTCCCGACATGCCTGCCAGGGTCTGAGGAGCCGAGGGGCTGACGGGATGGTGGGGCGCGGCGGGGGCTGGGGGGGTGGCTTTTGGAGGTTGTCAGGGAGGGTGAGGTAGCTGAGGTCTTGATACACAAACCTCTAAAGCAGGACCAAATGGATTCCTGGAAATGTCTCCTGACTCGTGGGGCCCCAAGCCTCAGGGACCCTCATGTCCACTCTGGCTACACCCTGGGCACGGCCCTGCTCCACCCCCGGGAGCCTGAACTCCTCCCAGACCATCCCTTGGGGCAGCTCCACAAGGGGCTCAAATGAGTTTACCTGGGCTGGTCTTTTCCCCGTGCTGGGGCTGCCCTGGGGGTCTGAGAAGTCACCTGTGGCTGGAAGGAAAAAGGCCCCTCTAGGTCTGTTCCAGCGATGATGCTCTGTTCCCTTTGGGGCCAAGATGCTGGGCTGCAACGATGCTGACCAGACTTGGTGCCACACTTGGTTTATAAAACCTTTCACATGTGTTGTCATGTTGGATCCTCAGAGCTGACTGCAGCAGGTAGAGTGCTTGGTACTTACTCCCACTTTGCAGATGAGCAAACTGAGGCTCAGAGAAGTACTAAGTCTAAGAACTAAGCCACACAGGTATGAATGGCAGAGCGAGGACTCACCTGGCTCCGTGCTCTTTCCTGACGTCTCTGGTTTTGCCTGTGAGGTCACCTGTCCTCGGCCAGCCTGAGCAGCCAGTGCCACAGGCGTGTGGTGGGTGTGAGAGTCTCCTCTTAGGGAGGGTATTATTAGGTTCTATGCCCAGGGTTGGGGAGCGCTGCCTGGATTTGCCTTTAATGCGGGTGTCACAGTGGAAGTCTGAGCCACCTGACTGGCTGGGTATGTGGCAGGGATGTGACAGGCCCCTTAACACAGCCCAGCAGGTCAGCCCTGGGAGGGCCCCCGACACCTTCTTGTTTCCTTTAATAGATGGCAGTGCTGAGAGGGTCGTGTCTGTGCCCAGGTGACCTTGCCATGCAGGTGCTCCTCCAGCCAGCTGTCAGCCCCTGCAGTGGTGGGCTGCCTCTGAGTGGAGGTGAAGGGCCCATCCAGGCAGCGGGGAACTCAGGTCGCCAGGTGTAGGGTGCAGAGCCCCTGCTCTCTGTCACCCGGCCTGAGCGGGCTCCCGAGGGCTGCGGCTCCCAGGGCACGACGGGAAAGTGTAGCCTGCAGGCCCGCACCTCCCTGCGTGAATCACGCCTGGCGGGACAAGAAAGCCCCAAACACCCCAAACAATGAGTTTCCAGTAAAATATGACAGACATGACGAGGCGGAGGAGGGGCGGGATCTGGCTGGGAGTTGGCACTAGCCCGTGGGTGAGGAGAGCCAAGGGGAATGGAAAGTGCCAGGCCCGCCCCCTACTTATGAGTATAAAGCACTCGCATCCTTTTGCCACTTATCTGAGCACCTTTCTCTTCTCTCTGCCAGCTCGCTCACTTGCTCACCTCTCGGCACCATGACCACCTGCAGCCGCCAGTTCACCTCCTCCAGCTCCATGAAGGGCTCCTGTGGCATCGGTGGTGGCTCCAGCCGCATCTCCTCTGTCCTGACCGGAGGGTCCTGCCGGGCCCCCAGCGGCTACGGGGGCCTGTCTGTCTCCTCCTCCCGCTACTCTTCCGGGGGAGCCTGCGGGCTAGGGGGCGGCTATGGTGGCGGCTTCAGCAGCAGCAGCAGCTTTGGGGGTGCCCTGGGTAGCGGCTTCGGTGGAGGGTATGGTGGTGGCTTTGGTAGCGGCTTGGGTGGTGGCTTTGGTGGTGGCTTCGGTGGTGGCTTGGGTGGTGGCTTTGGCGGTGGTGACGGGCTCCTGGTGGGCAATGAGAAGGTCACCATGCAGAACCTCAACGACCGCCTGGCCTCCTACCTGGACAAGGTGCGCGCCCTGGAGGAGGCCAACACCGACCTGGAGGTGAAGATCCGCGACTGGTACCAGAGGCAGCGGCCCACCGAGATGAAAGACTACAGCCCCTACTTCAAGACCATCGAGGACCTGAGGAACAAGGTGGGTGGACTGGGCAGCGGGAGTTGCCATTCCAGCCACCTAACTCTGGGAACACTAGATGCCTCAGGCCACTGGCAGCTTTAGATTTCCAAGCAGGGGAGACTCCACCCAGATCTCTTCTTCTGAGGCCTTGGATGCCCCCAACAGAGCTGGCTAGTGGGAAGACAGTGTCCCTTCCCTGCCTTCTCATGCCCTCTGGCCTCTAGTCCTCCAACCACGTGAGACCAGTGATTCCTACTCTTACTTTTACAGAGGAAGGAGTTGAAGCTTTGGGAGGTGCTGTGACCTGCTGAAGGTCACAGAGCAAATTCATGGCAGAGCCGAGGCAAGAGCCCTTGCGCCCCTCCTTCCAGCTACCCGTTCTCCTGCGCAGGGGAGGAGCGAGGCTGTAACGGGACTAGGCTAGACACCCAAACTGCTCATTAGCTCAGGAGTCTGGGCTGTGGCTGCCACCGCCCATGAGGCTTGGCACTGGCTGGCCCTTCCCCACAGCCGGGTGAGCATGGAAAACTCACAGAGACCATCTGCATGGCTCCCCGTGCAGCCTGCACAGAAGGAGCCTGGTGGGCTTGTGCCCTCGGACTTGTGCCTTCTCCCTGCTCCCAAGTCACCAGGAGCCCTCCCTGCAGAGCCCGCATGGCTCCAATGCCTTGTATGGATTCAGGAAACTCAACGATGAGGAAAGGAAGACAGGCTCAGGATCCTTATTCTTCATTTATTTTTTTATTCCCCCCCTGTGTCCTCCTTCCCAATCCCCCGTGCCAGTTGGATCTCATGTCTTGGGAAAGTCCCGCTGAGATCCCATGCCCCGTGGTCTTGGAAAGGAATGTGCATGTCTGCAGCACTGGCTGATGCAGAGAGGACAGTCCTGATCAGGAATGGGGCTAAGGAGCCTTAGGCCATTCCTCTCATTCCTCTCGCTGTAGGCGGGAACCTGGAAGCCCGGAGACTGTCTTAGGTTTTGCAACAAGTCAATAGGCAGCACTGAGACCAGAACTCTGGGGCTTTTGATTCTAAGGCCAGGGCTGCTTTGACCCCCTTTGCTGACCATGAATTAGGAAAGTCCCAGTCAAACCTGGACTGCCTGGAGTTTTCCTGCAGGCTACTGTGGCCACGGTTGTGGGGAAGAGGGGCATTCAGGCAAGAGAGGGAAAGCAGAAGCCTGAGGCAGGTTGCAGTGAAGTCCGGCTCATGGCGTCCCTTTGACAAATGACCCATGCCCTTTCCATCCTGCAGATCCTCACGGCCACTGTGGACAATGCCAATGTTGTCCTGCAGATTGACAATGCCCGTCTGGCTGCTGATGACTTCCGCACCAAGTGAGTTTGCAATGGTTGGCTCAGAACATTCAGTCTCCCCAGAGTGGGGCATTTTTGGAGCAGTGTTTTCCAAATAGAGCTGGTGCCATTTAGCTACATGAAAACTCCCTGGGGTGCTTATAAAATGACAAGACTCTCGGGCTCCACCTTGGAGTTTGGATTCAGTTATTTGTAGCGGGTTCCCTGGGTGATTCTGATCCACAGCCAGGTCTGGGAACCACCGCTTTAGGGAGAGGCACCTCCCACTTGCCCACCTGCCCTCCTTTAAGTGCAGGAGGTAGTCATATTTGGAGGCCTTACACATTCTAGGTTGGCTGAAGCTAGACGTGCACCCCCTCCTGCATTCTGCAGCCTGATGAACTGCCCCCAGGAATATTCATATCTGAGCCATCAATGGGCACTGTGTCCAACCACGTCATTTCCAAGATTGGCTCCCTAAACCACCCACTGGGTGCCAGCTCTGGGAAGAAGCTGCAGGGGGAAGAGAACAAAGCCTTCAGTGTGGCCAGGATGGGTGTCTCATTCCTTTTCTCCTGGGTCATTCCAGGTATGAGACAGAGTTGAACCTGCGCATGAGCGTGGAGGCCGACATCAACGGCCTGCGTCGCGTGCTGGACGAGCTGACCCTGGCCAGAGCCGACCTGGAGATGCAGATCGAGAGCCTGAAGGAGGAGCTGGCCTACCTGAAGAAGAACCATGAAGAGGTGAGCGCTACGTGAAAAAGCCAGCTTAGAAGAATAGCAGGGAGGCTGGGTGTGGTGGCACGTGCCTGTGGTTCCAGCTAGTCAGGAGGCAGAGGTGGGAGGATCACTTCAGCCCGGGAGTTCGAGGCCAGCCTGGGCAGCATAGTGAGACTCCATCTCTAAAAAAAAAATTAGCAGAGAGAAGAAATGGAATTGGGAGTGGGAACCCCAGTCAGCTGCCACAGTGAGGCTCCTGACTGTGGACTGTTCTCTGGCTGCACAGGAGATGAACTCCCTGAGAGGGCAGGTGGGTGGAGACGTCAACGTGGAGATGGACGCTGCACCCGGCGTGGACCTGAGCCGCATCCTGAACGAGATGCGTGACCAGTATGAGAAGATGGCAGAGAAGAACCGCAAGGATGCCGAGGACTGGTTCTTCACCAAGGTGGGTGTTGTTTGGGGTGGAAGAGACCCAGACTACCTGCCTTCTGGGGCCGTTTGGTGTGAATGATGTCCTCTTTTTTGCAGACGGAGGAGCTGAACCGCGAGGTGGCCACCAACAGTGAGCTGGTGCAGAGCGGCAAGAGCGAGATCTCCGAGCTCCGGCGCACGGTGCAGAACCTGGAGATCGAGCTGCAGTCCCAGCTGAGCATGGTAGGAGCACTGCCAGGAGCACTGCCAGGCACAGGGTGGGCCTGGGACCAACAGGGAGAGAATGACCACACTCACTGATGCTTGATCCTTGTTCTTTCCCTCGCAGAAAGCATCCCTGGAGAACAGCCTGGAGGAGACCAAAGGCCGCTACTGCATGCAACTGGCTCAGATCCAGGAGCTGATCAGCAACGTGGAGGAGCAGCTGGCGCAGCTGCGCTGCGAGATGGAGCAGCAGAACCAGGAGTACAAGATCCTGCTGGACGTGAAGACGCGGCTGGAGCAGGAGATCGCCACCTACCGCCGCCTGCTGGAGGGCGAGGACGCCCAGTGAGTGCCTAGCCCTGCCCAGTCCACGTCCCACTGCATGCCTGCTGCCTTGCTATGAGTCTAACGGTGCTGCCCCTTTCTGTCTTCACAGCCTGTCCTCCTCCCAGTTCTCCTCTGGCTCTCAGTCATCCAGAGATGGTAAGACCTTCGTCCTCAGCTTGGCTGGGCTGAGGACCACCTTGTGTACCCTAGCAGGAAAGGGCCTTGGCTAGGGGCTTCTTGAGGGGTTGAGCTATAGTGTTCTTACCCAGTGTCCCCTGTGAACCTCCTTGGGTAGAAGAAGCCAATTTCTAAACACTCCTTAGGGCTGGGAGCAGGGGCTTCCACCTTTACCTTCTCCCTGATGTCTGCGGCAGACCGTATTGGTATGTGTCAGCACCAAGGACAGGGCCCTGCGTGGCTCATCCCACCAAGACTAGTCTATTGGGTTGATCTGGACTGAGGTTGCAGGAAGCTCCGTCTGTCTCTGGCCTTTGGAGATCCTAGCTGGAAAGAAATGTGTTGACAGTATCAGTAGTTGGGCAACAGCAGGGTGAAGCCATAATCAGGGGAGACAGCAGCATGGAGACAGTTCAAGTTTCCTCAACCTCTTGGCCTCCCCACTCCTGGTTACTCCATCATCTGCCCACCTCTGGTAACATTCTCTCTCCTCTTTTCCCCAGTGACCTCCTCCAGCCGCCAGATCCGCACCAAGGTCGTGGATGTGCACGATGGCAAGGTGGTGTCCACCCACGAGCAGGTCCTCCGCACCAAGAACTGAGGCTACCCGGCACTGCTCAGGCCTAGGAGGCCCCCTGCATGGACACAGATCTCACCGAGGATCTCTCCTGCCCCCAAGCACGTCACACCTGGACCCTGCTTCGCCCTTCCTCCCTCCTGGCAATCAATACAGCTTCATGATCTGAGTTGCACAATTCTTGCCTCTGCCTGGTTATTGTTAGGAGTGGGGTGGGGAGGAGGCGGGAGAAGCAACTCTTTGGAGCTCGTCTGAGCACCTGGCTGCGGCCTCTGGGACTGGGAGAAAGGGCTTGGGGGCGGCTTGGGCTCAGGTCTTGGATGGATTTCAACATCTCAGAAGACACAGGTAGATGTGTGTACCAGGTCACAAGTGGTGTCCCCTAGGGCAAGGGGGAACATTCATTCATTCACTCACTCATTCATATGTTTATTCATTCATTCACCAGATATTGAGTGTCTTTATGTGTCAGGCACTGTGCTAGGTTGAGCACTCTTAACATTTTGTGATGAGGGGTTTCTTGGAGAGTATATTGAAGGGTATAGATCTTCTCTCCTGCCCCCCTACTTCCAAATAAGCGCACACACATTTGCATGTAATGTAATTTCATGGAGTTTATGGGTTCCTAAAGCTTCTCCATGGAGGTCCATGATCCCAAGATAAGAACTGAAGCTTACATTGTGTTCAAGCCTTACTGACAGTCTTGTCTCCCTCCATCTCACCTACTCTTGTGTACAGGGCTGAGTCTAATAATTCCTATAACTTAGTTCATCTAGGGCAAGTTGATTACCATCTCCCAGCCTCAGTTTCCACTTCTGTAAAATGGGCAATAGTGATAGTACCTACCTTGTGGCTTTGTGAGGATTTGCTGGGAGAATGCATGCAAGGACTCTAGCACAATGCCTGGCATAGTGCCAGCCCAGGCCAGGTTAGTGATACTGGGTGAGCTGCCCCTTGTGCGTGGTGACTAACCGTCCACGATGATGGTATTTTTGGAGGCTCTGGGAATAGACTGGTTTCTCGTCCAGGCTCTGCGTTGTATCAGCTCTGACCTTGGAGAATCTGAGTCTGTTTCCTCACTTGTATAGTAAGGAGGATGAACCTTGCTTCTTGGGGTTGATATGAGAATCCAATGAACAAACGAACCTTAAGAACCAGCGTTGTAGGGGCGTCCCCTTGGTGGGGAATGTCTTTTCCTCTTTTGGGGTGCTAGAAAAGGCGTGGGAAGGGGAGGAGCCTCACCTGAGTTAGTGGTGAGGATGCCAGAGTTGGGTGGGGCTTACTGCCCCAAGCTAGGAAAGAGTTGGATAGTCCTGTGTCAGTTTTACTGGTTCATTCATTTGGCTTTGGGGAGGAAACTTCTAGGGGGAGTCAAGAGTTGGGTTCTGATTGAAGAAGGACTTAGTTTGGGCAAGGGGTCTAAAAGCCTGGGCTTTGGAAGCAGTCAACTCAGGCAGGAGTAATGGCTCGTACGCTAAATAGCCTTGAAGAGTTCTGGCAAGCCCCTGAGCCCCTGGTTCTTCTTTTACAGGGTAGGGGATGAGCACCTTTCCCACACTCGGCTGTTGCAGGATTGAATGATCTCATCTTGCCGGCAATGAGTTTGGTATTGTGCGTGACACACAGTCAGCGCTCTATAAATGGTAGCGTAAGAGAGTGAGTTATTAGGAAAAGGAATGAGGGCTTGTTGGTTTCTGTTTTCCATACCTCCACCCCAGTAAAGAGAGGACTGCTTTGTGTTCCTGAAACTCTGGGATGTCTTTTTCCCTAAGATTTGTCATCAAGAAAGGTTGCTCTGGGTGGTGCCTGGGTGAGCGCAGGCTTCCTGGGGGTGCAGTCCTGGGGTTTCAGAGGAAAGGGGGCCACATGAGGGAGGAGGAAGTCTTGAGGGGGTTTCCTCAGAGACTGGGAGGGGATGGGTTGTGGGTCCTGCAGGTGATAGGACCCTAGTGGGGAGGGACTTGTGATTGCCCTCGGGAGGCTGGACCCTGGTCCCAGGGTTCCCAGCTGGGCAAGGAGCCTCTTGCTCAAGGGTGGCATAGAACCTGGGGAGTGGTCCACATGTGAGAGGTCACATGGACCTGGACAGAGAGCAGAGCATAGCAATGGTCACCAGTGGGGACTGAAGCCTGCCATGCTCTGGACGTCACAAGAATCCCCACACACCTCTCTCTACCTTGGAGGTGGTGCCCGTTCAAAGTTTCCATCCCCAAAGGGGATCTGCTTTAGAGGAATGGAGAAATGTGAGATTTCTGAGACTTGGGTGCAGTGAGTGAGCTTCCTCTCTGCCCGAGTGGCTGCCGTCACTGTTTGGAAGGAAGGCGAGGGTGAGTTGGGCTTGCTGGAGGGTAAAGATGGTGGCCGGGGGCCACTTGGCGGACTCAGAACTGGGAAGGGAGTCAGGCAGGGGGGGCTGGAGGTGGTCGCACCCTGTACTCTCAGGCCCAGAGGAAAAGGGCAGATGGGGCAGCTTCCCCCGAGTCTCACATGGACTCCCCTCCTCTGGGACCCCCCACCCCCACCATACCTCACTGGGAAGGGTAGAGCCAACATTTGGGTCCTGCCAATGATCAGGGCTCTTGTCCCCAGGGCCTGGCAGCCTCAAGCACCCGACTCCAGACTGGGGCCCCAGCTCTGACAATGGTGAGGCTGCTCCCCCATCTAAACAATAGAGCAGCAAAGCGACTCGACAGCACCGCCTAGTGGGTGCAAGAGGGGTTGCCTCTCTGAGTCCTGCGGTAGGTCAGGTGACCTCCCTGCCTCGGCCACCCCCAGTGTCATCTGGGAGGCGTGATCCTCTGTCTGCCCTCCCAGAAGGCAGGACCTGGCGGTGCTAGGTGAGCTGCCCAGGTGACTCCTCCAACCTCGTCTTCCCAGGGAGCCAGGCCTGCGCCAGGTCCTACAGACGGCGAGCGGCCAGCCCAGCCTGTGTTCTGGCTTTTCCACACCCTCTTCTGTTCTTGCTGAGGGATGTGATGAAGCTGACGGTCCCCCGGATCAGCGTGCATTTTTCCTTGCTTACTCCCAGATTTTTGTTTTGTGGGGTAGAACCCACCTTGAAATTCTCAATCCCTGTTAGTTTTGGGGGATCTTTTTCTTGTGAAACTATCTCAGATGCGACAGGCAGCACAGGAACTTTATAGGCAGCAAGTAGCATATGTCCCTGTGGTTACCTGAAAGGCAAGTGGCTCTTTTCCAAGGCCACAGATGACCTGGTTTGGGTGATGAGGCCAACTCAACTATTCCTACAAGAAGGTGTTAGGGGAGGGAGCCCCAGGGGCCCTGGTGTCCTGGCTGGTCTGCAGGAGGTTCCCTGGCCCACCTCACTGAGCGTGGATGCTGCCACAAAGGGAACAAGGACATGTTAGTGACTTCCAGGGCGACGGCCCGGCCTCAGGCAGGCACAGGCAGGCAGCAGCTCTGCCTCCACTGCCATGTGCTGAGCCGGAGCTTCCCTGCGGGGCCTCCCTCTGCAGTGCTGCCGGCCAGGCCTGGGAAAGGAAGCCTTTGTCCTCTGAAGCCCTCTGGTGAACTGGGGGGGGGGTGACTTGGTGTCAGAGAAAGGGCAAAAAGAGACATAGAAAGAGAGAGACAGAAATGCACACAGACCTGAGAGAGAGAGAGAATGTCAGGGAAAGAAGCATAGTGACGGGGCTTAGGACTGGGCAGGGCGAGCATTCATTCATTCATTCATTTATTCACATGTGGTTACCGAAGCAGAGAGAGACGACAGGAGGAGGAAGGCAGAGAGGGACCTAGAAAGTGCGTGGGGCTTGGGGCAGAGAAGAGGCGCCCTGGGGCTGTGCCCATTGTCAGTCCCCCTCACTGGAGTGCAAACCCTGGCTCCACCCCCTCTTGCTCAGCCCTGTGAGTCTGGCCAAGACACTTGCCCTCTCTGAGCCTCAATTTTGTCACTGGTACAATGATTTTGAAATTAGTACCTGCCTCGTAAAATAGCTGGCAAAGCGTAAATACAACCGTGCAGGCAAAGCAACGAGGGTCTTGCCTGCAACACCGGCGACTCCTTGGCGGAAGGAACCACCGTCCTCCAGCATTTGCATGTCCTCCGCAGCCCAGCCAGCCCGGGTCCTGGACCCTAACGGGGGCTCAATAGACTAGGGAGAAGGACTAATAATACAGGAGAGAGCCGAGAACCCAGCAGCCCAGACTGTCCGTGGGGAAGTCAGGGAGCAGACAGCGCCACCGATAGTCAGGAAGATGTCCCGCCGTGTGTCCCACCCACACCAGCAATTGTACAATATTAGCTCTTTTAAGCCTTTCAATGACCTCATGAGGTTGGAACTATTTTTTTTTTTTTTGCTCCCAAATCCTTTGCCTGACTTGACCCCTGCCCCCTTTAGCCACACTGGACTTCTGTCCTTGCAGTTGCTTTGCTCCTGCCCACCTCAGGACATTTGGACAGGGGTTTGTCCCTTCCCTCGATGATCTTCCTGTTCTCCTCCTCCTCGCTCACCCCTCCCCACCCTCCACTCCAGGGTATGTTCTCGGGGAGACTGTCCCTGGTCCCCCAGCCCACTGCCACGCCCCTTATTTTGTGTTCCCTGTTTTCCCACCAAAAGCGCTCACCTTGGTTGTGAATTATATGTTTATTCTTTTTCTTTTTTTTTGACAGAGTCTCACTGTCTTGCCTGGGCTAGAGTGCGGTGGCATCAGCCTAGCTCACAGCAACCCCAAACTCCTGGGCTCACGCGATCCTCCTGCCTCAGCCTCCCAAGTAGCTGGGACTACAGGCATGCGCCATCATGCCCAGCTAATTTTTTCTATTTTTAGTTGTTTGGCTAATTTCTTTCTATTTATAGTAGAGACGGGGTCTCACTCTTGCTCAGGCTGGTCTTGAACTCCTGAGCTCAAGCAATCCTCCCCCCTCGGCCTCCCAGAGTGCTAGGATTACAAGTGTGAGCCACCGCTCCTGGCCATATACGTTTATTCTTGAGGGTCTACTTTATGTAGTAACTGTCCGAGAAGGTGGGGGCTTACTCTTCACTCTACCCCAGCTCTCAGTATGGTGCCCGGCACACGGGGTACTCAGGAACTGGAGGTCCCCCCAGTAAGTGGAAGAATTTGGTTTTAGCCTCAGACCTGTCCAGAGCTCTCAGCTCTCTGCTAGGCGTGTCCAGGCAGACACCTGGGGTGTCTAGACTCAGGTGGAGGCACCTGCTGGGGGCCCTCCCTGGCCCCTCTCCTTGGTCTGGTGGGTTCTGGCAAGGTGGGGTGGTGGCAAGTGTCTGCAGTGTGAGGAAGAAGCATTGACAGACAGGTGCAGGCACCTCAGCCCTGTGCCAGTGGGTGGTGCCACCTGCCTGGATGGCTCACGGAGGGAGGGGGGGAGCCGTGACTCACCTGCGCTCCCTCTCCCAGCAGCCGCCACATGATGACTCAGGTCCCTCCCTGGGCCCCACCTTGTCTCAGTGACAGACAGCAGTGAGGAGCAAGTAAGGGGTGTGGCAGCTGCCTACAGGCAGGCAGCAGGGCTCCCATGGCCAGAGCAAGCTGTCCTTATTCTGCCACCAAGTTCCCACACCCCTAGTGGAGGGCCCCTTCCCCTATGGGGCCACCTTGCAGGTGGGATCTCTGCTTGGGTCCCTCTCTGTCCCTTTCTGCCTGTCTGGGTCCTCACAGCCCCTTCCCTCCCACCCTGCCCACCTGCCAAGGGCAGGGCCGGTGCCTGGGCTGCCGGCACTGTGGGTCCAGGCTGTGGTCTTTACTCGGGCTGCAGAGAGGCGGTGCTGGTCCTCGCTGGTCTCACGTGTGGGGCTGCCCTGACCTAAGTGGGCTCCATTCCTGGCTCGCTCTTTGGAGGGTTCCCATGGGAGATGTTGGCGGTGGGGCTCAGAGGGCAGACCCACAGCCCTGAGAAGGTGGAAGAGTGAGCCATGTCACACAGCCATGTCATATTCATGCAGGTCAGGGCTGTCGGCCTCCCTCATCCCTGGCCCCATCATGCCCAGTCTGGCTCCCTGTGCCAGGCAGAGAGCCTGGGAGAAGAGAAATGATGGTGCCCAGTTGCGAGAGGAGCACGACCTCCTAGCTCAACCACAGGAGCTGTCCAGCACAGCAAGCACCTCTTCGTGTTGGAGGCAAGGCCAGATGTGGAGGGCAGATGTGGGCAGGACTTGGGTCTTCATCTGAGGATCTCTGGTCTTTATGGCTCTTGGCAGCACTGCGTGAAAGGGCTCCTCATGGGGAAACTGAGGCCACAGCCACAGGGGAAGGGAGGGTGGGGCTGGCAGGTGGCCCAGCTCTGTCTGACTGGAGAGCTGCTGCTCTTTCCACTCTGCGGTGGTCCCCAGGGGCAGCTCACTTTCCTGGGCAGCTGGGAGGAATTCTGAGCCCTGCTGAGTGAGGCTTAGGGCAGGGCTGAGGGTGGGAAGTTGAGGAGGGGGTGAGGGTATGGGTCATCGGGTTTCACACCAGGGCTGGAAATGGGTCATCTCTCAAGAGAGCCACTGGTCAGGGCTGCCCCAGCTGGGAGCTCTGGTCAGTCGGGCAGGTCTCAACTGTTCTTAGGATCCCTGACATGGATGCACTCGCAGACAGCAGAGCAGAGTTCCAGAAGCTCCCCAGCTGCCCATCCTCAGCTCTGCCCCAACTCTCCCCTCTCCAGCTCAGGCACCCAGGACGTGGGGTTTACATCCCAACCAGAGCAGTGGGGGTGTGGAAGTGGGTAACTTCCCAGGCCTCAGACTACACTGCAGGCAGATTCTGGGCTTCCTGGCAGAGCTTGGCGGGGACCTAGAGTGGTTTAGAACCATTCAAGAAAGTAGAAAGGGAATCAACACATCCCTACTAACCTTGAGTCTCCCATGTGTTAGGCATTCACAGAAAGCCTTCAATATTCCCTATGCTACATGCTTATTTTTTGTTTTTGTTTTTTCTTTTTGAGATAGGATCTTGCTCTCTTGCCTAGGCTAGAGGACAGTGATGTCATCATAGCTCACTGCAACCTCAAACTCCTGGGCTCGAGCAATCCTCCTGCACCAGTCTCCCGAGTAGCTGGGACTACAGGTACACACCACCAAGCCAGGCTCTCTTTTTCCACCCGTAGAGATGAGGTCTTGTTATGTTGCCCCGGCTGGTCTCAAACTCCTGGGCTTAAGCAATCCTGCTGCCTTGGCTTTCCAAAGTGCTAGGATTACAGGTGTGAGCCACCGTGCCTGGTCTTAGTTTTTAATGTAACATATGTTGTACCACCCATTTGAGTATTTGTTCAACACATTTTGGTAGGTTAGCTCACCTTTCATTTCAACAAGTATATTTAAAAAGGAAATCTTATATTACTACCAAAAAAAGGAAAATCAGAATCACTTATCAGGAATAGAAGGAAATGATATAAAGAAATACTTCACTTCTAACTAGATGCTGTTACTTTCTAAAGGCTCCGAGGCCAAGGCCGGCTCTGGTTTTAGTGAACAGAGTGACTGACAGCGTGAAGGGGTGTTCAAGAGGCCATCGTGTCCAGCTGAGAGTTTCTCCTTGACTAATCAGAAGATTGAGAAACAAGAAAAAGAAATACTCTTGCCACCAAGGGCTTTAGTGTTATTTAACACAGTCTCTGAGCATCATTTACAAGGATCTCAAGAGACACTGGTCCTTTATGGCCTCTGCCCAGAGGCCATTGCCTCTTCCAGGTCCTTGCGGGCTGTCCTGGCCTCTCTCTTCTCCCTTTAGCTCTCCTGGCCCTTCGCATCTCTCTGGAGCCACCCGTATTCTCCCTTCTTCTCGCACGTGTTGGGATCCTGTCTGGCCCAGACACGGTTCCGGGCACGGGGGCAAGCACAGGATGAGTAGTCGCAGACTCAGAGGAGCTCCTGCTGCCAGGAGAGTGTGGAGGTCAGTACAGGACATTGTGACAGAGCAAAGTGCAGACCCCGGGGGAGCACAGGGAGGCTCCATGGAGGAGGCAGCACATGGAGGGGTCCCCGAAGTTGAGTAGGGGTTTGCTGAGCAGAAAAGATGGAGAGGGCCATTTCCATCAGAGAGAACTGCAAGTGCTGAGCATTCTCTGAGGTAGGCGGGGCATCTGGGGTGCACCATGTGATTTGGTGGGGGGCGGGGGGACAGTGGGAGATGGGGCAGGAATAGAAAGATGGGGCTGGGATGTGGACCTTATCTTGGGGGTGGGGAAAGTCAGTGGGGTGACACATCCCCCCAGACAGCGGTTAGAAAGATCCAGACAGCGGTTAGAAAGATCCTTCCAGCGGCCGTGCGGAGCAGTCAGAGGGACACAGGAGAGGCAGGGAGAGCTGACAGTTAAGGCCTGGGTGAGGGCAGAGGCGAGAGGGAGTGAGGGGCTGAATTATCAGAGGCATCTAGCATGTCTTGAGCGTTTCTCATGAGTCTTTTACTAGGAGATGGGCAAACCATTAATACCATCATTTTACAGAGGAGGGAACCAAGGCACAGAGCGGTGGGTGGAGCTCCGGCAGGTGCCCTGCAGCCCACGGCCTTCTTTTTCACTTTCTTCCAGCCTTGGTGTCCAGAAGCTGCATCCGAGGCTAAGTCACACATCGCTGTCTCCCCCAGGGCACAGTATGGGGCAGGCGCTCAAGTTCAATTCCATCCCCACCGCAGGGCCCTGCAGAAGGACCAGGACAGTCAGGCCACTTGCATTCCTGCACAAAGGTCAGCTAGCGGTAGCAGCACTTTATTTATTTGGTCTACTTTCTGCTCCCAGTCCTTCGTGCGAACCCTGGGCGCTGTCCTTGGGGGCCAGTGGCCACATTGCTCTGTGTCTGTCTCCATCTCTTGGCCATGTCACGCGTCTCCTCACCAAACAGGAGTCTCTGGAGGGCAGAGCCTTGGTCTCCCCAGAAAGCCTTGGGGATCTTGAGAGCAGAACTGGTTTCCTGTCCGACTGGGATTCCATGAGGGCAGGGGCTGTGTCACCCCCATCCTTTATATATATAATTCCCTGGCACCCTGGTCCCAGCGCAGCCCACGGTGGGCACAGGTGGGAGCAGGGCAGGTTCGGGTAGTAATAACCATCGACTGGGGGAGGGGGTGAACTTTGCTCCTGGGAGTTTCTATCCCAAAGGGGCTAAGTCTTAGATCTGCTGTTGGGACCAGCCGGAGACCAAACTCCAGGATCTAGGTCACCCCTGTGGCAGCAGAGCTGATTTATGGTGCCCCTGACAGGCTAATATCAGCCAATTACCCTACACAATGGAGAGAGGCTGGGCTGCCTCCAGGCAGTCACCAAAGGACGCTGAGCCTGGGGCAGCTGCTGCCTCCCGTATCCCAGACCTCCTTCGAGTCTGTGGGGGGAGGCTGGCACAGACGGAGGGCACACCCAGGCGTGCCACCATCAGCCGGGGGTATAAGTAGGCAGCCCCGGGGACAGCTCTGTACCTTGCACTCCAGCAGCTCGTCTACCTTGCACTCGGGAGTCAGCAGCACTCCTGCAACTGCTTCCTATCCCAAGAGCTACAAGCAGTGCCATGAGCATCAGACAGTTCTCCTCCTACTGGAGCCGCAGTAGCGTTGGCGGCAGCGGGGGCAGCAAGTGTGGCGGTGGCGGGAGCAGCCGCTTCAGCTCCTCAGGGGGTGGCGGAGGAGGGGGCCGCTTCAGCTCTTCCAGTGGTTATGGTGGGGGGAGCTCTCATGCCTGCGGGAGGGGAGGTGGCAGCAGTTTTGGCTCCAGCTATGGCGGAGGATCTGGTGGTGGCTTTAGTGCTGGTAGTTATGGCGGGGGCTTTGGGGGTGGTTCCAGAGGTTTTGGTGGCAGTTTTGGAGGAGCTTGTGGTGGGTCTGGGGGCTTTGGAGGTGGCTATGGTGGTGGTTCTGGGGGCTTTGGTGGTGGATCTGGGGGCTATGGAGGTGGCTTTGGTGGTGGATCTGGGGGCTTCGGTGGTGGTTCTGGGGGTTTTGGTGGTGGGTCTGGGGGCTTTGGAGGTGGGTCTGGGGGCTTTGGAGGTGGTTATGGTGGCAGTGATGGTGGCATTCTTACTTCCAATGAGAAAACCGTCATGCAGGAACTCAATACCCGCCTGGCCTCCTACTTGGATAAAGTGCAGGCTCTAGAGGAGGCTAACCGTGACCTGGAGAGTAAGATCCAAGATTGGTATGACACGAAGGGACCCAGTGTGTCCCCAAAGGACTACTCTTCTTACTATGACACTATTGATGATCTCAAGAACCAGGTAGGTACAGGAAACTCCAATCTGTTTCTATCCGTCTCTCTTTCTTACATTCTTTATCTTCCAAAAAGGTGAAATGCTAGACTTTAAGCTTAGACAATAGCCAGGGAATCTATCTTTTGGAAACTTTAAACTTTCATCAGAAACAAACTCATGTTTCATTCCTGAGGGTCCCCAAGACTGGGACTTTGGCCTGGGACTTTGGCTCTGGGATTTCATCTCTACTTCCTCAACTTTCAGAGCTTGGGCAGAGCAGAGAGGAGGCCTGGGTTGACATGGGCAAGACTGGGACAGGATGTGGAGCCTTCTTTTGGTCTGGGCCAAGTCGATCTCTCTCTCTTCCTACTTCTCCTGGGCTCTGTAGGGCCCTGTCTCGAACTTTTAAGGTATTGTGGACCCAGTTATACATGCTGGTTTTTCAAGTGGTGGAGAGGATCTAGAACTCTGGGAATGGAAACTGTCTATCCATCCATCCATCCATCCACCCACATGTCCATCTATCTATCCAGTTTGGTGAGCGACTACCCTCAGTGTTGCTCTGGGAAGAAGTGATGTACCAGGCTTAGCCTCTGCCCTGGAGAAGCTGGAAGTCTGGCTCTTCCCTGCTGTCACTCATTCCCCTTGATTTCACAATGCTGCCTCTGGATGTGTTGTTTCTTCTACCCAAGCCTCTTCCATCTATTCATGTTCAATATTAGTCATCCTTCACGGCCCAATTCAATTGCCACCTCTCTCTGGAAGTCTTTCTTGATCTCCCATAACCATAAGCCACCTCTCCTTTTCTTGAAGTCTTTTAGGATACCTTGGACTTTGTAGTCAATGATGGGCTCCTTGAGGAACAGTATGTCAGTGATCTCTAAACCCCACAGTGACCTTTGCAGTAGATCTTCAAATGTTTGTTGAATGAATGCGCGAAGGCCACACTGAACATCCTTGCTGAAGGCTGGGCGGTGTCGGCTGTGCGCCAGCTGTTGGAAGCTCCTCTTGCCTCTTGAGAGTCTTCCTGGATGGGATCCTCCACCTCCAATGACTTTGGCTGGTCTCTCATTCTCCCAGTGGTGGGTCATAGCAGGGGGTCCATGCTGTCTCCTCTCTTCCAGATTGTGGACCTGACAGTGGGCAACAACAAAACTCTCCTGGACATTGATAACACTCGCATGACGATGGATGACTTCAGGATAAAGTGAGTCCTGCTCCTTTCTGCCTCTCCTGTTGTCAATTCTTACCTCACCTCCAGTGCTCTGGATGTCCCTGTAGGGTCTGGTGCCCTTTTGATCACTCTCTGTCCCTGACTGGTCTGCAGGTTTGAGATGGAGCAAAACCTGCGGCAAGGGGTGGAGGCCGACATCAACGGCCTGCGGCAGGTGCTGGACAACCTGACTATGGAGAAGTCTGACCTGGAGATGCAGTATGAGGCCCTGCAGGAGGAGCTGATGGCCCTCAAGAAGAATCATCAGGAGGTGGGTGCTGGCTCCTTACAGTCTACTGGGCAGAGGGAGGGGCTGGAGTGCAGAGTCAGCAATCGTTCTGTGGGGCACTGCCTGGGAGACACCCTCTCCCTTGCTCCCAAGGAGGACACTTCAGCTCCTCTGTAGCCCTGCCTAGGGTGGTGGTTGGCCTTTGATTTCATGACTGTACCCTGGGAGGATCAGAGGAACAAAGTGTGATGAAGAGGATCCCCCGACCTGACCTTATATGCCCTTCTTCCCTGGCAGGAGATGAGCCAGCTGACTGGGCAGAACGATGGGGATGTGAATGTGGAGATCAATGTTGCTCCCAGCAAAGATCTCACCAAGGTCCTCAACGACATGCGAAAGGACTATGAGGACGTCATTGCTAAGAACCGAAAGGAAATCGAGCAACAATACGAGACCCAGGTGAGCAGAGTGGACTGCCCACTCAGCTGTCCCTCCCTTGGTCAATGCAGCTCTCCATTCCTCCACCCTATCCCTCTCTTCTGTCCCGTCACCCCCTCACACTTCTCTGTCTCAGTGCAGCTGTCACTCACCCATCCTCCAATGGATGTTATTTATCCATCTTTCTTCACTGTACACAAACATAATTGTAGAGTAGCTTCTCAGTGTTGGGTTTGATGTGAAGTACTGATGTCTCTGAGATGAGCCCAGTAAGATGCAGTGTGCCTCCAATACTCCCTGAGCTCCTTTTTAGCTCTCTTCCTCCCTGGGTCTCCAGAGCCTTGCATGGAGCCTGGCACATAAGGCATGGGTCTGTAGTGTGTGTGTGTGTTGGTGGTGGTGGGGGGTATTTGGAAGGTGGAGACAGTTTAAAATAAGGTTAGAAAGGTGGTTTGGGGACAAAATGTGAAGGGCCTTGAAACCTTGCTGAGAAGGAATGTCATGTTGAGAGAACTGGACAACCCTGCTTGGCTGGAGGGACCCAGAACTCAGAACAGCTTGTCCTTGGCTTTGGTTCAGCCTTGGCCCTGAAGGTGAAGAACCTTGTCCACTGAAGGTCCTGGCCTAGCCTGGTCCTTACTGAGCCTTTGGGTTTGCAGATGACCCAGATTGAGCAGGAAGTGACGTCTAGTAGCCAGGAGATGGAGTCCAACACCAAGGAGGTGACCCAGCTTCGGCATGGTCTCCAGGAGTTGGAGATTGAGCTGCAGTCTCAGCTCAGCAAGGTTGGTAGTCCCTCTATAGACCCTCTGGAAGGATGGGGCACAGGAGGCTTTGCATGATCCCTAGGAGTGGGAAGGAGAGGAGCTATGAGGTGGCATCCCTCTTAAAGCCTCCTCCTGCCCTGTAGAAAGCAGCCCTGGAGAATTCCTTGGAAGAAACGAAGAACCGCTACTGTGGCCAGCTGCAGCAGATCCAGGCGCAGATCAGTGACCTGGAGGCCCAGATCACTGGCACTCGGCAAGAGATTGAGAGCCAGAATCAGGAATACAGCCTTCTGCTCAGCATCAAGATGCGGCTGGAGCAGGAAATTCAGACCTACCGCAGCCTCCTTGAGGGTGGCCAGGAAGACTTGTAAGTCCCCCAGGATTTTGTCGAACTCCTAGGAGTGCCTAGGCCTCTGATACTACTTCTGTTCCTTTGGATAGGGGTATCCGGGGCAGCTCTTGTACACAGGGTCTGATGGGCTGAGGACTTCTTCATCCTGTGGGGGGACCTCAGGGCATTTGGACTTTGGGAAAGGAGAATGATGACACTGCGAGAAGAGCCGCATCACTGCTCCAGGGAGGGGAGGGCTTCCCATGCCCAGCTGGAGGCCCTCGCCTCCCTGCTGCAGTACCAGCCCAGTCTCTGTCCTCTGCCTCCTGGGAAAGAAAACAGAAAGATTCATGTTTGGGTCTTGACTCTGTCCAGGTCCATCCTCGTATGTGTTTGTGAGGGCCATACATTTTATCTCTGTGTTTTCTTTCTTTCTCAGTGAATCTTCTGGAGCTCAAGAAATTGGTTTTGGAGGTGGCCAAGGAGGTCGAGGAGGAAGTGGATCTCGAGGTGGAAGTGGAGGCAGTTCTGGAAGAGGATCCAGGGGAGGAAGTGGAGGCGGCCATGGTGGAGGAAGTGGTTCTGGAGGAGGAAGTGGAGGCAGCCATGGTGGAGGAAGTGGAGGCAGTTATGGTGGAGGAAGTGGTTCTGGAGGAGGAAGTGGAGGCAGCCATGGTGGAGGAAGTGGAGGCAGTTATGGTGGAGGAAGTGGTTCTGGAGGAGGAAGTGGAGGCAGCTATGGTGGAGGAAGTGGTTCAGGAGGAGGAAAAGGAGGGAGCCATGGTGGAGGAAGTGGTTCTGGAGGAGGAAGTGGAGGCAGCTATGGTGGAGGAAGTGGTTCTGGAGGTGAAGGTGGAGGCAGCTACGGCGGAGGAAGTGGCGCATCCAAAGGAGGAAGTGGTGGAAGGTCATCCCAGTCCCAGTCCTCCTCCTCAAAATCTGGTGACTATGACGAATCCAAAGGTAAGGGACAATTCTATGTTTTCGGGTGGGGGGAGGCACAACTCTAGGTTGTAGGGTAGAGGAAGACACAAGGTATCACCCCTTTTAAGTATCTTTGAACTCCTCTGGAGAATACATATTCTGAGCAGAACTAGATTAGGTCTCTAGTGAGATTCCATAGACCTGCCCTTGGTTCTGAATTGATCATTATTTTTGACAAAGCTTTGGTTGAGGCTCTGACCAAATAGACATAGGGCCTGAGTCTCAGTAGTTTAGGAGATGGGTTGAAAATTGTGCATTAGCTTATATATTTCCTACCACACTTTTTGAGATTGGTTTTATTATTATCCCTATTTTTTTTAAAAAAACGAGGTCCATAGAAAATAAGTAATTTGCTCAAGGTCATACAGTTCATAGATGAGGGACTCAGCTCCGTAGGGCTCCACGGCCAGTACATTCGACCAGCATGAGGATGGGAGAGCTGGATTAGCAGCGGTCCTGGTGGAAAAGAGAGTCAGGGGTTTTAGTCGGTGATTTGCTTGCACAAAGTATTACACGATGCAACAGCCTAAAGGAATATGTAATGAACATGATACCCTAAATGTAAGAAGGAGTGGCACAAGTGAGGTGGTCTCTAGGTCAGGGAAAATTTCCTTATCTACACACTGAATTTTATAAAATAAAAACTTAATATGAGATGACATGGCAAAAGGCTGGATGACGTGGCTGGGACTGTTTAGCTCAGAGAAGGCTTGGTGCCTGGGAGCCATCCTTTGGCAGGGTGTCTGGTGTGGTTTTGTGTGTCTAGTGACACTGCAGGGCCATGAATGTGTATCTAGGAGTGAGGCTGGGACCATCTTTGCCTTGATATGCAGAAAATTCACGAACAGAGAGGTTGAGTGCAGAGGGCTGCCTCATGGAGAGCGACCGCCAGGGTTGCTGCAAGAGACTCAGGAAACACACGAGGGCGCTAGTTTGGGTGACCCCTGGGTCCTTCCTTCTCAGGACTCTCTAGCTCTTTGAGCTCCACCATCCTTGTCCCCAGTTTCCCCGGTTTTTGCCAAGTCCCAGCCTCTCGCAGTCCTCTCTTCTCACCCTCACCTCCCTTCCATCTCTCCACAGGCTACCACGTGCGATACTAGACCCTCCGTCAACTTCCCCTGCCCAGCCCGAGGGGCGCTTCCCCCAGACAAGCAGACCCCGGATGAAGCCTGCTTATGCGTCCTGCTGTCAGGAATAGCTGGCAACGAGCCCTGGTGCCCGCGTGGGACGGGACTGACTTGGCGTGTGTGCCTCTGGCTGTCCACCGGCCCCCTGCTCTGCTCGGCTTTGATGGCTTCAGGGTTGGGGAGACCTTCCTTCCTCTCTCAGGCCTGGGGTGACCTCACTCCCTGCCTGGTCCTAAATTCCTAATAAAGCTTTCCCACTGCAAATCAAACTTTCTTGTGGACTCATTTGTTCTTTGAGATAAGAAGGGACTGAATGGAGGTGAAGGGACAGCCAAGTGAATCCACTATAAAAAGTGTTGGTTAGTTTTCCTACCAGTTAAGTTTTGCTTGTTCCAAAGCAACCCACAATTTAGTGTCTAAAAATAACAACCATTCATTCAGCTTAGAACTTTGCAGTTGGCAATTTAGACTGGGTAGTTCTGTTTTCCTTTATGCGTCTATGGTCAGTTGCAAGTCAGCCAGGTGGCTGTGCCTCCGGAGGTTGGCTGGATGCTGGCTGGGGTGATGGGGATGAATGAGCTGTTTGACCGTCACCCTCCAGCCGGCTACCTTGAGCTGCGTTCCGAGATAGTGGAAGCGTATACGGCTTCTTGGGGCTTAGGCTCAGAGCAGTCACTTTGGCTGCATTATATTGGCCTATATGCACCATATATTAGTGATGCACTAATATGCACTATTATATTAGTGATGATACAACCCAGACCAAGAGCAGGGGAAATAGACTTCTCTTGATGGGAGGAGATGCAAAGTCATATGGCAAAGGGGACAGGTGTAGGTGGGGGGACAATAATTGAGGCCATTTTTTGTCAATAATCTACCATAATCTATTAGCAGGTGGTGTGTTAGCTATGCAGGGAAACAAGACAACAATGATGTGGTTTTTGCTTTGGAAGATTTCGTAGATGGTGAAAAATATAGGCAAAAATGAGGTGCTCTGAGGCAGAATAAGAAACATTCCACAAGACAAGACTGCAGCCAATAATAGTCTCCAAGGATTCTGATAGTCAAAACTCCTTTTCATAGCTAGGGACAGACAGCCCCCCTCAGCCTATGTAGCAGGTACTATAGCTATATAGCAAGCCACCCCAAAGCTTAGAGGTTTGAAACAACAATATTTATTTTGCTCATGAAATATGCAATTTTGACAGGCTTGGTGGGGACAGCCCATTTCCGCTCCTCTTGGTGTCATTGTGGCTCACAGGCTGGGGGCTGGAGTCATCTGAAGTCTTGCTCACTCACATGTCTGGCCCAGCTGGGGTTCCTGTGGCAGCTCTAGGGCAGCTCTCCCTGTCTGTCTGTTTCCTTCCATAGCTGACATGGTCTCACAGTGATCCCTCCTGCAGGACAGCTTCAGGGTAGCCAAATTCTTACATGCTGGTTCAGGGCTCCCAAAACATATGTCCTAAGTGAGACACTGCCAGGAAGAAGCTATTTTACTTGGAAGTCACACATTGTCACTTTTGCTGTAGTCACGGGCCTGGCTAGATTCAATCGAAGGGAACAAAGGCCTTGCACTAGGCAGAATTCCAAGATGATCCCCCAAGATTCCTGGCCCTGGTGTACCCACACCTTCTCCTAGTTATTCCATCAAGCACTAATATAGAAGCTGCAATGAAGGGATTTTGGTAATTAAGGTCTCAAATATGTTGCTCTTAAGGAGATTATCTGGTGGCGCTGACCTAATCACATGAGACCTTTCAAATCCCAGAGTTTTGTGTGGCTGGTCACAGAAGAAGTCAGAGATTTGAAGTCTGAGAAGATGTCTATCTATGCCTATATCACCCTGAACGTGCCTTATCTTGTCTCAAGTATGATATGAAAAGATTTCAATGTGTTCTTGCTGGCTGAAGATGGAGGGGGGCCATGCGGCAAGGAGTGCCGGCTGAAGGAGCTAACAGCCAGCAAGGAACAGGGGATTGCAGTCCTCCAGCTGCAACGACCTGGAGTTTTCTAAGATCAAGAAGGAGTTTGGAAGTGGACTTCCCCCGAGCATCCAGATGAGAACCCAGCCTGGCCGACATCTGGATTTCAGCCTTGTGACATCTTGCACAGAGAGCCCAGTCACACCAGCAAGACTGTCAGCTAATGTGCTGTTTTAAGCTGCTAAGTTTGCAGTAATTTGTTAAGCAGAAATAGAAAACAAATACAGGCCGGGCGCGGTGGCTCAAGCCTGTAATTCTAGCTCTCTGGGAGGCCGAGGTGGGCGGATCATTTGAGCTCAGGAGTTCGAGACCAGCCTGAGCAAGAGCGAGACCCCATCTCTACTATAAATAGAAAGAAATTAATTGGCCAACTAATATATATAGAAAAAATTAGCCGGGCATGGTGGCACATGCCTGTAGTCCCAGCTACTTGGGAGGCTGAGGCAGCAGGATTGCTTGAGCCCAGGAGTTTGAGGTTGCTGTGAGCTAGGCTGATGCCACGGCACTCACTCTAGCCTGGGCAATAAAGTGAGACTCTGTCTAAAAAAAAAAAAAAAAGAAAAAAAAAAGAAAACAAATACAGATCTCATCTCTAGATGGAGGTGGGCATGTCCCTGTCACATTGAAGAACAGCATGTGTAATGGGATATTAACAGGGTCATTTTTGGAAAACACAGATTTCTATAGGTTGGCTCAGATCCCTGGGAGAGGGGTTGTGTAAGGGTGTACATAGGATAACAAGTGACACAGAAGCTCAGGAAGATTTGAGATCCTGGAATATATGGAGGTAGGTGCAGGATGGTGTCTCTGGGTCTAAGATGTTTCTAGCAAGATGCCTGAGCAGTGAGTCACTGAATTTCTCTGGTGCTCAGCTGGGAATGTGTGACTGACAACTGTCTTCTCTGGTTCTTTTCCTGCTACCTGCTGTCGTCCTCATCTACCATTGTATATCTTTTCTCTACTTCTTTAACTTTATTTATTCATTATGACGCTGAGCCTTTCTAAGAGAGAAGCCAGAACTTGCTTTCCCACCGCCCTTGCACTAGGGCATGGGCATCTGACAACTCTGCCAAGCAGGTGACCCACACAGGACCGACTAGGGTGTAAAGGAGACACTGAGTGGGATCCATGATGGCAGGGACAAGGCCAGGCAGAGACACATAGTATGTTGGGGCAGCATATGATCTTTTTCTGTCCTTACTAAGTCGAGAACTTTCACCTTTTTACTTAAAGGCAGCACTTTGTGGCTTCTCTTTGACATATCCAAATTGCCAGCTTCGCTACTCTTGCACTTTGGGGCTGTTATTAATAAAATAAGGGTTACTTGAACACAAGCGTCGCAAAACTGCGACGGTTGATCTGATAACCCAAATGGCTACTAGGTGGGTGGGTGGGTGGTATACACATGTGGACACCCTGGACAAAGGGGTGATTCACATCCTGGGCAGGATAGAGTGGGACATCACATTGCTCAGTATGGTGTACAATTTAAAATTGATACATTGTGGAATTTTTCATTTAATACTTTCAGACTGTGGGTGACCATTGGTAATTAGAACCATGGGAAACGAAAGTGCAGATAAGGAAAGACTCTTGTACTGCTTTCTCCGCAGGTGACAGCAAACTTATTCTGGTATTCTTTGTCTATTGGGATAGAGGAAAAAGAATTTCCCACAGCAGGTACTAGGGATATGGTGATCTGTTCTGGTAAGTAGATAACAATCTGGATCAATGATTGCTATTGGAACAATCACGTGATAATTGTAAAATAATTTACTGTCATTCTCTAACATTTGTTCATATTCTGCACAGGAAAAATAGGCAGGTTAATGGGGAAGTGATCATAGCCTCCAACCCTAAATTTATCAAATGCCTTACGTGGCACTAATCTCTGTCATTCCCTTAGAGGCGTAGCATTGTTGGCCCTTCTTACCATAATAACCCATACTGCATGGATCAGGGAGCCATTTAATGACTACCTCTATTTCATTTCAGACATTGGGTGATGACCATAGGATTGGTCCAGGGTAGTACTGGGCTCCTTTGCCATCTGATCCTCTGTATTGGTCAGGTTCTCCACTGCAACCAACAGAATCTACTCTGGCTATTTAACAAGTAAGGGATTTACAAGAGCTCTAGATAGCTCAAAGAATCATTAGGAGGGCTGGAGAAACAGAATTTAGGCTGAATTTCCAAGAACTCCCAAAGTGACACAGCAGAGTGGGTCTGCCAAGGGAACTGCTGCCTCTGCCAAGACCACGAAACTGCCAAGCCAGGATGGAGCCTCCGAACTGAGAAACAGCCTCCACAACCAGGGTTCAGAATCGTGTTGCCTTGTCGTCTGCCAGTAAACTAGATACCCCAAGGGGAGCCCATTTCCTCTTTTCTAAATCAAGTCCCATGTGGGTGGGACTTGGCTGGTAGAACCTGAATCACATGGCTCAACTCAGTGGCAAAGGAGGCTGGGAAATGTAGTTTTTAGATCTGCCAGGAAGACAATAGTGACCAAAATAACAGATATAACCTACACATAAACTTCCGATGTAACTGGGGAACCACAGCGTTGTTCTGTGTTTTTAGAAATTAGAGTTGGTTTGAAGCCAGTGTCCAATAATCCCCAAAGGTCTAGATACTTTCCTTCCCCTGGTACACAGCTTCTCTTGTCAATGTCCATAGGTTCCTATGGGGAAGGCTGGGAGGTAGATGTACAGCATGTGCTTGTGATGCTACTGCAGGGCCCTTCCTCAAGGGTGTCTGGCCTTCCCTCCATTCAGAGTTCTCTGGGTCTAAGACCCAATTCTGGTTTTGGAATTGGAAAACAGGCTGTCATTCTCAAGAGAGGCCTCTTCCTGACATAACGTTTTTCTTTTTTGGTGGGGGTGGGTAGTGAATGTGGCATATCTGGAAGGCAGACTTGATCATATCAATTTCAACATTCTTCTAGTGAGTGTCCCATACTCAAGAGGCTGGTTATCTTAAACCCACCTTTATCCAGACTCCAGAAAGCTACAGCTCTAGGTGCAATTTAGGTTTTCCCAATGAGATGCACTCTGTGGTTCATGGGTTGAGTGGGGAGAGACGTGACGGGGAACAGATAATATGTATTTTTGTTTGTGTGGCTCTACCAGGTACTGTATGGCCCTGAGACTAACAAATCTGGTAGTGGCTTCCTCTTTCCCAAGCTTCCTGATTGTGGCAGACCAAGAGTTCCCTTGGGGGCCAGTTCTGTGGTAAAAGCCATTCCCAGAGGCCCCACATAGAGTCCATTCTTCCAGGCTTCTAATGATTTTGCAAGCACCTTATGCCCTGTATTAAATTCCCTTCCATTAAGAAAGTGAGATTGGGCTGGGCAAAATGGCTCATGCCTGTAATCCTAGTACTCTGGGAGATTGAGGTGGAAGGATCGCTTGAGGCCAGGAGTTTGGGACTAGCCTGAGCAAGAGCAAGACCTATCTCTACAAAAAATAGAAAAATTAGTCAGGTGTGGTGGTGTGCACCTGTAGTCCCAGCTATTCTGGAAGTTGAGGCAAAAAGATCACTTGAGCCCAGAAGTTTGAGGTTGCAGGGAGCTATAATGATACCATATATCATTATATATTGCACTATATATTGCATTATATATTGCATGATATAGTGCACTCTAGCCTGGATGACAGAGCAAGATTCGTCTCAAAAAAAAATAATAAAAACATAAGAGAGAGAGAGAGAGAAAGAAAGAAAGTGTGATTGGTTTCTGCTACTTAAAACTGAACGCTGATTGAATCAGGATCTTGGTGGACTGCTCCTGTATTGGGGTCCTGGAGACCCATGATCAATCGACCATCAACACAAATTCCTACAGATTTTATCATTCTGCTTGCTATTCCAGCCTTTTGGCTTTGAAGTGTTTCTACTTGTCCTCTGTCATGTGGGATCCCATCTCTGTTGAAATCAGGGAATCTAATTCCACTGTAGTATCTCTTACCCACATCCTAGAGAATAACCGCTACCATGTTTTTCAAAGATGCTGTGTTCCTCCTTGTCTTTGTGTTTCTAAATAGCCAGAGTCTAGGCGGTGTCTTCTGGGCTCTCATGGTTGGTGAATGAGTTCCACACAATAATGAATAAGTTCCATTCCACATTCCTGTCTCCCCAGGTGGCCGGATTCCTTGCTCTTTATTACAATAACCATTTCCTGGGAACAACTTTATTTTGAATAGGCCACTGTTGACTTCAGTTTCTGTCGCCCAACTGAGCAACCATTTAGATCCACTCCTAGATGTTCAAGTTAGCAGCTGAACTTCCAACCTCTGGTGAATGCTTCCATATCGCTTAATTCAGCCGGATCAAAAATCCATTCCCAAACTCAGTCTTTGGATTTCTGCTGATTATAGATTAGCAACATTGTGAAATTCTCCTGGTGTGTAAACCTTCTCTGAGCTTCGACTTTGTCATCGATCTCTTCCCCCAGGTATGCTGGCATCTGGCTTATTCATAATTTAGGAGGCAATACAGGGTGGTAGGGTGGCATGAAGATAATTTGGAGTTTGAGGTGCTGTGAGTCAATTAAATTCTCTAATATATTCCTGTTCCAAGTCTATGGGTACCCCTCTTCCCTGGCCAGTGCTCTTTTATATAAGGACTTGGCAAGGTTGTGACTTCAACTGGTGGTATGACTTGGAAAATTCAACTTGGAGTTTATTAGCTACTTCAGCTTTGTAACTACCAGAAATAAGAGATCTTCTTTAGCATAATCATGGAAAGTGCCTGGTCCTCTGACTGCCCATAGAGTCAAGAACTTAGAACTTGGAGTACGGTATTCTTCCTCTAAGCTCTCCAGCACCGTTGGAAGAAAATAGCCAACTCTTGTTTTATTCAGGTGCCCTGGGCTTCTACAGTCTCACATTCTAATCACAACCAGATTTTCACTGGCTTCAGGCCCATCTAGGCCAGATAACCAGTCTAATTCTCAGGCCATTCATTTAACAATCTTTGTTGGATAAATATGTATTAAGCTCCTTCTACACCAGACACTGTTCTAGGCGTTTGGGATATTTCAATGTAGAAAAGAGACGAAGATTCCTGCCTGTATAGAGCTTACATTATAGGTAAGGGGAGGGGAAAAGCAGTACATTGCATAAAAGAAATAAGTGATAACATATGTGAAGGCGGTAAGTGTGAAAAGAAGCAGGGACGAGTAAGGAGGATGGAGTGCTATGGTACAGTGGGGAGGGGCTATGATTTGATCCCTAATGTTGGAGGCGGGGCCTGGCGGGAGGTGTTTGGGCTGTGGAGGGAGATCCAGATGGGAGACCAGGGTGCTCAGAGCAGAGATGGTTGGAGTTGGCTGGATTCTGAACATAGACTGTTAGGATTTCCCAAAGGACTTTATGTTGTGAATGAAAGAGAAGTCAATGAGGCCTCTCAGTCTTTTGTCTGAGCAAATGAGAGGAGTTGTCACCCATCAAGATGGGAGGGCTGTGGTACAGCGGGTTGGCATGGAAGAGGAGTCGGTTTTGGATACACTGATATTGCCTGTTAGATACCCTCGCCTCGCTCCCTTAGAAGTCTTTTGGCCAGCAATCACTCTTGATACTAAATTCTGTATCCATCAGGGTGTCTGCCTGCAAAGATCAGAAGCCACACTCGGAAAGCCAGTTTGTTAAGGGACGCTAGGGAAGCCATGGAATCTCTAGGAAGAACTCCCAGAGAACAAGCTTGAAGGGAGCGCAGTCTGGAGGAAGCCCATTCATGCCACATCTGCAGGCACAGATCTGGTAGCATGTTCCACTTGATGTCACCCCCAAACTACCGATATTGCTGCTTCTAGAAGCTGGATATCTCTGCAGTTGTTCCTGCCAGCATGGATTCCACCGGGTGCCTCCTTCTACAGGATGTTAGCTCCTTGGCTGTGTTTTTTTTTTTTTTGAGACAGAGTCTCACTCTGTTGCCGGGCTAGAGTGCCGTGGTGTCAGCCTAGCTCACAGCAACCTCAAACTTCTGGGCTCAAGTGATCCTTCTGCCTCAGCCTCCCAAGTAAGTAGCTGGGACTACAGGCATGCGCCACCATGCCTGGCTAATTTTTTCTATATATTTTTAGTTGGCCAATTCATTTCTTTCTATTTTTAGTAGAGATGGGGTCTCACTCTTGCTCAGGCTGGTTTCGAACTCCTGATCTTGAGCGATCCTCCCACCTCAGCCTCCCAGAGTGCTAGGATTACAGGCGTGAGCCACGGTGCCTGGTGCGGGCTACAGTCTTATATGGAGTGTTTGGTTGATCACGTGTCTGTGCTCCAGCTGCAATGGAGGCTAGAAGGCTAATTTCTGGCTTCTATAGTGGGGAGGCACAGACACCAGATGGGGGATTGCTTTTCAAAGGATCTGGGTGGCCAAGAATAAGAACAATTGCTTCCAAGAGGAAGGGGGAGGGACTAACATTCACTGAGCAGCCAATAATGGGCCAGGTGCTGTGCTGAGCCCTGTATGTACATAATCTTATTTAATCATCACAACAACCTCATGATACTGTTCCTGTTTTCATTTTAAACATGAGGAAACTTGTTCAGAGGGATTAAAGACTTGCCAAAAAGATCATACAGTTCCTAAAGAGTGGTGCCAGGACTTGCATCTAGGAACTCTGACTTAGATGATGAAGCCAGCGTTACAGAGCAGGAAACTCTAGCTCAGAGAGGTCAAGTAAGTTGTCTGAGGTCACATAGCTTAAAAGTGATCAAGCAAAGATTTAAATCCAGTTTGGCCTGGCTCCAAAGCTAGCACTCTTTTTCCTGCCCTCTGTGGCCTCAAACAATTATTGAGTCCCCAATGAATACAGGAAAAAGTGACTTCCGGAAGCAGGGCTTGTCAAAAATGCCTTACGTGGGAAGCAAGGACTGCGCAAAGCTCTGAGAGTGAGACGGGTGACCTCACACATGTAGATTCTTTCCTGGGACCTCAGTTTCCCCTGGAAGGCCCCGGGTCTGTGCTTGCTAAGGGAGCACAGAGCGCACAGTGGGGGAATGAGGGTGACAGCTGATGGTCTCTGAAAATCCTGTTGGCTCCAACAGCCTGTCATTCTGACACCCATCAGTCCGACAGCTTTGATCTTTGAGTCCCCTCCCCTTGCAGGCTCCTGCTGGCTCTCTTGGCCTCAGGCCAGGATTCTCTCCCCATCTCAGGCCCAAACAGGAACAACATCGACTCCCTTCTCACTCCTCTTACAAGGCTGAGAACCACTGGGACGTCTGAGGGATTTCTTGTGAAATCAAAGGGGAAGTTCAAGAAATGAGCCAGCAACAAGTAAAAGCCAGGAGGAATGGCACGGTGGGAACTTAACAGATAGTGAGGACAGGTAAGGTGGGGCTGGGTCCTCAAAGCTGCCTCTTTGGGAGAATGTCAGATCAGAGCTCTCACCTGTTTTAATCCTGACCTCTGGTCATTCATTCAACAGGTATTTATTAGGTGCCTGTCCTGTGTTGGGGGTTGGGAAAAAATCAAGCTGTCAACAAAACAGAGGCGACCTCTGCCCTCAGGGACTCACAGTCCAGTCCTGAGGCAGGTAAGCAGATTGGCAGGTGCCACATAGTTCTGAGGACAGGCCTATGAAAGCAGACAGGGTCCGACCATGGCAGGTGGGGAGGCTTCCTATGATAGGCATGGGACAGGGACATTCCATATGTCATTTCGTTTATTTCTTACAACAGCTGTGTGAGGTAGCTGTTGTTGCCTCCATTTACAGATGAGGAAACTGAGGCTCAGAGAAGGAAAGTGACTTGCGCAAGTCTCCCATACCAAGGCTGACCTGGGTCCAGTCCTGTCTTGCTCCAGTGATTTCTAACAGTTTCTAAGATCAGAGCTCTGGCCTCAGTTGCCCCCAGAAGGCACTTTGTCCGAGCTTGTTAAAGCTGTTAGTGAACACCTAGGCAAGGATCAGGCAGTCCCTCAGGACCCCTGTGCACCCTCACTCCCCACGTGCTGACATATGCGCCTTCCCACTGCTTTGATCTTCCTGAGCTTTCTCCTCCCTCTGTCTGTCGTTGATGCCCCAGGCACCCTCCGCCTGAGGGACAGGCCATTTGTCCCTTAATACAGGACAAACCTGGTCAAGTATGGTCCCTTTTGTCTGTTCCCCTCAGTGTGACTAAGACATGCCAGGGAGTGGCAGAAGGGACTTGCGGGGAAACCTCAGGGAAGTGAATCAAGAAAACACCAAACCCTCGGGAGTCAAGTTTGAGTTCCAAAGGTGGGGTGGGCGTGGGAGGAAGTTCAGCCCCTCCTGGCTTCACGTGGCCCCCCTGTCTACCTCCATCGAGTTGAGTCAGTGACCCTTCATTCATTCCCCAGGCACTCATGGGGACCTGCTCTGTGCCAGGCAAGGTGCTGGTTGCTGGGGCGGCAATGGTGACCCAGGTGGACACAGGCTCTGCTCCTGCAGAGTCCTATGGGGGGGACCAACAAGTAACTGCACCCTTAATACGGCGTGCTGAATTCCATTATGGGGACGTCCAGGGGCTTCGGGGCACACAGCAGGAATGCCTAGCCCAGTCTTCAGGAAGCCAGGGAACGTTTCACAGAGAAAGATGTTGGATTTGTGCAGGCGATGCTTGGTGCAGGTGGAGTGTGTGTGCTGCGCGTGGGGAGTTCTGGGCTGGGGAACTGGAACTTGTTTGGGGGGCTCTTGTGCAGAGAGTGAGGAGGGCTGGAGGGAGGTGAGGCCCGGGGTCAGGGTGGACTTGTTGCAGGGAGGACACTGAGTGGCAGATAAGTCATGTCCTCTTCATACTCATCTTTCTCCAGCTCTGTAGGGGGATTGAGACGGGGACCTGTTGGCCAGGAACCACTCAGCACCTTCGTTCTGGATAAACCCAAGTGGAGAGCAAGAAGGCGTGTGGTCTCCACTGTTGTCTGCAGAATCAGAATGCACTGGGGTTGCGGCGTGCACTCGTCAAACTCCTGCCTGCCACTTTCTCTGTCGAACCAGCAGGCTGGGGCATGTCACCATGTGTGCCCATCACGCCCCGTCACTGCGGGGCCCCTGCCCCCCAGCTGAACCAGCTGCCCTGAGTTGGGTCCCTCCTCCCTCCAGAAGCGTACTCTATGGGCAACAACTGTGGGCGTCATTGTCACCGTCGACCTCCGCCTCCACACCAACCTCATCCATGCTGCTGCTGGACGGCTTCTGTGCCGGGACTGTGGCACCTCCCAGCTTCACAGGTGGGAAACTGAGGCTCAGATAGATGACATAACTCAGCTGACAAAGGATTTGGATTGGTCTGACCCCCAAGCTCACCCTTGTCATTTCATACTATGTAGGACAATCACAGACCACCTGCTGAGTGCAGAGATGAACACTTGCCTCAAGCAGGAAAGCCCTGGAAATTCTCTCTTGGGAAACAAGCATGTGAACAATGGATCCTTGTCCCAGTTATTTGTCATCTCTGGGCCTCAGTTTCCTTGGCAGAGGTCCTCAAGGTGGGGAAGTAATGAAGTGGCAATGAAGGAATGAGGGCACTAGGTAGGGTGGTCCCCACTGACTTTCTGAGCCATGGAGGACCATGGTTCATAATCTCCTGGCATTTTCTCTGCCCCTGGGGTCTCACATCCATCTCTGCTGTCACCGGCCCCCCTGCCCCAGGGCCATGCTGTTCCCCCACCTCAGGCCCAAATGTGAACAAAACAAGTTCCTTCCCTCCATCTCCCTCGGCATGACCAGCACATGCTGGAATTTTCCAAAGGAACTATGTCAGCCTTAATGGCAACCTCCAATAAATACACAGGAAACAAAGAAAATTCAAAATCTACAGCAGAACCAGGCGTGGTGGCGTGCGATTATAATGTCAGCGACTCGGGAGTCGGGGCAGGAGGAGCACTCGAGCCCAGGAGTTGGAGGTTGCATGAACTGTCATCATGCCATAGCACTCCAGCCTGGGTGACAGAGTGAAACCTCATCTATAAAGTAAAATAAAATAAAATACTAAAAAAATCCATAGGAAATAGTCACGTTTGAGGTGCAAAAAGTTGGGACGAGAGACACTTGCTCAAAACATCCCTTTCATAACAGTTCTTAGCTGGAGCCCCTTTCTAAGTTCCTCGGGACTCTGGATTTTCTTTCTTTCTTTTTTTTTTGAGACAAAGTCTCGCTTTGTTACCCAGGCTAGAGTGAGTGCTGTGGCGTCAGCCTAGCTCACAGCAACCTCAAACTCCTGGGCTCAAGCAATCCTGCTGCCTCAGCCTCCTGAGTAGCTGGGACTACAGGCATGCGCCACCATGCCCGGCTAATTTTTTCTATATATATTAGTTGGCCAATTAATTTATTTTTATTTATAGTAGAGACCAGGTCTCACTCTTGTTCATGCTGGTTTCGAACTCCTGACCTCGAGCAGTCCGCCTGCCTCGACTTCCCAGAGTGCTAGGATTACAGGCGTGAGCCACCGCGCCTGGCCATGGACTCTGGATTTTCTGGTGTATACTCCCTGAGGTGTTTAAAAGCATAAAATAATCCCAAACAAAACAAGACTGTGACCAAGTCCAGTGGGAAACATAGAAGCAAACAAGCCAAACTGTTTTCTTTATTTGCAGGACTTTAAAAAGCCTTTGTTTTCTTAAAGTGCTTTGTCAGTTTCCAAGAGGAGGTTACAGAATCCAGAAATTCCCTGACTGATTTGGCCATGAGATGCGCCGCTGAATCCATGGTGGGAAACGCTGGTGATTGCTGCTGGATGCTGCTGGGGGTGGCTGGCTTCTGTCCCCTGACCTGCCTTCCCCAGCCTGGCAGGGGGCTTCTAGGAGGGGGAGGGTCCCCAGTGAAGATGGACACATGTCCTCTCAGGGGTTCTGAGAGACTCCAGCCCCAGGGCAGAATGGGATAAGGGGAAACAGTTGTGTTTCTACTCTGGACTGCGGAAGTTCAGCACGGGGAGTGGTGGGGAGAACCTCCCTCCAGCTCCACCTCCCAGCCTCTCCTTACCCCCAGCAACTGATCGGGCCAGGGCCTTGTCATTGTCCCAACAAATGCCCACGCCAGTTCATCACACCCCGCTTCCTCTGATGTCCTCGCAATCATGCACATTGTGTCCCTGAGCTGGGTACCTCCTCCTCTGCAACGTGTTACAAGCACCATATCGCTAATAATAAAGAAATAAAATTTAGTGACTCCATTGATTGAAGCTTCTGCTGGGCCCCAGGCACGTTAGAGAAGTTATTTCATTCATTTGCACCACTATGATTTGAGGAAGGTGTTTCTGTCTCAGGAGCCTGAGTCTTAGGTTCAATGACTTGCCCAAGGTCACTTAGCTTACAAGCGACAGGGCCTGGATTCGAGACTGAGGCTGGCTTGGCTCCAAAGTGGGTGCTCTTTGTAATACCCCACCTGGCCAGGCAGGCACCTCCTGAATTCAGAGAACACCTGACCCTAACCCTCAATTCTCAGATGACAGTGGTTCAGATAGGCAGGAACTAGCTGTACTAACTCTAAACAGGTCACTTTTCTGTGCGGAGGCAGAGGCCAGTGCTTGCTGAACACTTGTGTCCAAGTGTGACCGATGAAGGACTGGGGCGAGGGCCGAGATGGAGTTGTAGCTGGGTCCCTTGGATTCGAGTACCCTGATATGTTTAATGACTGAAATAAGGTAAAATTGGACAAGGCCCTTGGTTGTTTGCACGCATTAATCACACCTTAACCCCTTGCAGCACCTCTTGTTCTCACAGCAATTATTAACTGCAGATGCACCATTTCTTTGTCAAGCAAAGAGATAAACTCTTAAGGAAAATCCATGAGTTTGTTTTGCAGAAGGAATGAATGCCCCTGAAAGCTTGCCCCAGCTGCTGACGCCCAGAAGTCTGGATACTCAACGTGTTATCTGACACTAAAGGCAACAGACATTACCCTGCCAGGCCCCCTGCCCTGCATAAAAGCTCCAGGCCTCATCTCTGTAACAAGGCAGATCAGAGAGATTGCTCTCCTACCTTCTTGCTTTGGCCAAACAAATAAACTTTTGTTTATATCCAAGCACCGGGAGTCACAGTGTTGGCTTTAGCTGCATCAGGTACTTGAGCCTGAATTTAGGGTTTTACAGCACAGTTGAGCTCATGGGACTAAGGGTCAGGGAAGACAAGAGGGGCTATCTCCGCAGTGTCCACACGGTGATCCACGCTGGGCCCTTAGCCCCTTTCCCAGGTCACTCATGCAGTTGGCGAATACTCGGTGAGCACAAGGTCCCTGTCCTCACCGGCCTCACCACCCACCAGGGGACACACAGTGAACAGAAACCACGTCCCATGAGGCTAAGGGCTGCGATGGGGTAGAGCTACAGAGCTGGGGCACCCATCTGGGCATAGGGGAGGGCTGGGGAGAAGGGTAAGGAGAAGCAGGTGGGATAGAGAAAAAGTGAAGGTGCTGGTGGGGGTGGGATGGGGGGTGGGGATGAATTTGCAGAGCCCTGGAGGTCAGAGCAAGTCTGGCACACTCAAGAGACCAAAAGAAGTTTGGAGTGGGGGAGGGAGGGGGAGAGTACAGAGGGTTGAGGCTGCAGAGATCAGCAGGGCTGACCTGAAGGGTTTTGAAAGCCATTCTGGGGATGTGGGACCCATCAAGGTCCCTGGCTGTGGAATCTTCTAATGTAAAATTTCTAGAATGACCCTGGAGGCAGCTCAGAGCTGCCATGGCCAGCCCTCTTGCCTTGCCCACATTGCGTATCTGTGGATGGCAACTTCTGGGAGGGGGGAGGGCTTGGTGGAGGGCCCCCCAGACTGAAACTGACCTCTGCTCCAGAATATCCCCTTTATCAGTTGGTCCTGGGAGAAGCCAAGGTTCAGAGAGGTTTAGTAACTTGTCAAGGACAAACATCAAGGGGGGGGGGGGGTGGATAGAGTCTGGATTTGAACCCACATGCATGGAATTCCAAGGCCGGTGGGTTTCCTTTAGGCACCCTGTCCCCGTCCCTTGCATATATCCCTCACTGGATACATGCTCCTAGTTTGCTGGGCTGTCTGTAGCCACATCTCCCAAGGATCCCGCTAAACTCCACCCTTAACAGAACTGTGAATAAAGGGACTGTCGTATTCTGAGAAGTCTAAACCTTTGGGTTACACTGTGATTCCAGCAGGTCACAGTGTGCTCGAGGCAGAAGGCTGGGCTGATGGCCCGGCCACAGTGTTGTGGTGGGGGCAGGTAGTTGAGCTCCACAGGTGTGACCTGCTTCCTTCATAGCTGTGGCTGCAGCGGCCCCTTCTGGCCATTTTACAAACCAGGAACTTGAGCATCAGATGAATTACAATATCAGCGCTGGGAGAGGAGTTTTCTTTCTTTAGAGACGTGGGCTCCTCCACCCCTTTGTGCTCAGAGAGGGAAAGACACATGTCCAAGGCCACACAGGTAGAATCCAGGTGTTTGGACTTTTACTAGCCTTCCCCCGGGCTCTTTCTCTTGTACTGCTGTCAGCGCAGTGCCCCTTTGCTGCTCTGTGGCAGCCGGGGAGCAGTGTGGAGTGAGGGGCCTGCCCTTGCCCAGACGGGCTCCCTCTGAGCGCTCCTCTCCACACAGCATTGAGCAGGGTCTGGGTGCAGGAGGGCATGAGAGGAGGAAGGAGCCCACTTGGTGGCAGGTGGCGAGGCCCCGTGCGGCCTCCAGGGGGCGCTGTGGCTCCAGGTTGGTGGTTCAGGAGCCTCCTGCACCGGCCCAGGGAACTGTGCCGGCTGAGGCCACCCGGCGCTGCCGCCGGCCTGGGGAGCTTGCAGAGGCAGCCCTGTGCCCGCGCCCGCCCTGTCCAGAGCCCAGGCAGGCT
>VSMD01098793.1:0-69309 GCA_008750895.1 Mirza zaza
GGATAATAATAATGCCTATCTCCTATACATATGCGTTGAGAATTAAATGATATAATACTTTTTAAGTCTTCAACACAATGTTAAGCACTTGGTAATCAATGAATAATAGCTATCATTTTGAATATAATTTTGTATAAGTACAGAATAATAATATATGTTATGTGTGGCTATGTAGCAACATGTGTTATTTTACCAACTATTTTCTGTCTTGGTACTAAAATAATTTTCACAATTTGTTCTATGTTATCTTTGAAAAATCACCTATGTTGAATGAGATTTCTTTACTGTGGCCCCTCTAATAATTTGAATTCAAAATATTTATTGTGGTTTTTGCTACTCTGAAATATTTCTTATTGAAATTTTGAAATAGTTTGTAAATTTTTCAAAGTAGGAGATTTTCCTTTCTCTACTAAATTACCTTTGTACTTTTGTTAAAATTCGGTTGTCTATATATGTACAGGCCCATTTCTGGATTCTACATTCTGTTGATTTGTTCTGTTTTTCTATATCATGCCAATATGACAGTCTTATTTAGTGTAGCTTTATAGTACGTATTTAATCAGTTAGTGTAGTTATTCCAGCTTGGTTCTTTTTTTCAAAATAGTATTACCCATGTATAAACAACAGCAAAATTTCCATACCCTGTACCATATACCTAGCTAATACAAAATGGACCAAAGATCTAAAGACAAAACATACAATTGAAAAATTTCTAAAAGAAAGCATAGGAGAAAACCTTTGAGACCTCGGGTTAGAGAGAGATTTCTTACATACAGCATCAAAGTATAATCCACAAAAGAACAAATTGATAAACTATACTTCATCAAAATTAAAAACTTCAGCCCTTCAAAAGACAATATTAAGAGCATGAAAAGACAAGCCACAGACATGGGTAATATAATTGCAACACAGATATCTGATAAATAAAATATAAAATAAATAAAATAAATAATATAAATATAAATATAAAATAAATAAAATAAATAAATGATGTTTATCTAGAGTATTTCAAGTACTTTCAAGTGTAATAATAAGAAAATAACTCAATAATGGCTAAATTAGTACCAACACTTCACCAAAGATTATAAATGGATAGCAAAATATTTGCACATGAAAATATAACCGATATTATTAGAGCATTAAAAAATGCAAATTTAAACTAAAATAGGTACCACTATACATCTATTAGAATGACTAAAATTTTAAAAACCCATCGTACCTAGTATTGGTGAAAATATAGAGAAACAAGTACCCTCATATGGTGAGAATGTCAAGTGAAACAGTCACTTGGGAAAGGAGGCAGTTTCGTGTTTATATTTTTGACATCATTATTGAAATATAATTCGCATACCATAAATTCAACCATTTAAAAAAGTACATAATTGAAAAGTTTTAGTATATTCACAGAGTAATGCAACCATTACTATGACATAATTTCAGAACATTATAATTTCCCTAAATAGAAACCCCGTACACATTTGAAGCCACTCCTCATTACCTACTACTCACCTTCAGATCATGGCAATCACAAATCTAAATTCTGTCTCTTTAGCTTTACTGTTCTGGATATTTCACATAAATGGAATTATAGTATTAAATATATACATGGTTTTTGGGGTCTCACTTGCTTCATTTAGCAAAATGTTTTCAAAATTTATCCATGATGTAGTGTATATCAGTTATTTTATTCCTTTTTATTGCCTAATGGCATTCTATCGTGTGCATATTCTACATCTTATTTATCCATTCATCATTTGATAGATATTTGGGTTGTTTCTTTTCTTTTTGTCCATTATGTTTTCATTTTGCTTAGATACATACCAACAAAATGATTACTCATAGGGCAACTCTGCATTTAAACTATGGAGGAATTTTCAGACTGTTTTCTAAAGATGCTGCAACACTTTACATTCCTACCATCATTGTATGAGGGTTCCAAGTTCTCCACATCTTTGTTAACACTCATTATTGTCCATATTTTTGAACATATCCATGCTAGTGGGTGTAGAGTGGTATTGCATTTTGGTTTTGATTTGCATTTCACATCAAATGACTAATGGTGTTTTCATGTGCCTGGGACCATTTGTATATCTCATTTGGAGATGTAGCTAATTCTTTCTTAAATGTATGGTGGAATTCACCAGTGAAACTGCCTGGGCTTGGTGCTTTCTCTTTCAGAATGTTTTAATTTTTTGATCTCTTTAATAGATGTGGGTCTATTCAGATGAACTGTTTCTCTTTGTATGAGTTTTAGTAGATTATGTAATTCAAGGACACACCCAAATTCTCAAATTTGTGGGCATAGAGTTTTCATATATTCCTTTATCATTTAAATGTCCATGGAATATGTAGTGGTAGGTCCTTATTCATTTTTTTGTTAGTAATTTTTATCTTTTTTTTTCTTCTTAATTACGATTGTTAGGTCCATCTTGATGTTCCTTACACCCTAGTTCCCAGTGTCAAGAGTGACTACTGGTACCGAGTTGAGCCAATGAAGGAGTGAACACAAATACAAAGAAAAATCACACAAATAGTTTATTACAGAAAAGAAAGGCACTATACAAAGTGAAAGTAAAGAAAGAAGCTACCAGAAGTGAAAATATATTCCAGAGAGAGGAATGGGTCAGTCTCCATGTGTATGGAAAGAAGTTGAGGATCCCCCAGGTGGTTTTCTTTTATTGGCCTGGTCCAGGGGAGGGCTTACAGGAGGTGTGGGATATTACCGAATGATTTTCAAGTGTTCTGCATTTGTCTGCAGTTCCCTCTCCTGATTGAACCCCAGCTTCTCTGCCCTTAGGAACCACCCTCCTGGTCTTTGCAGATTTGATCTCTGCCTAACAGGATGGGCAGTGGTTTATCAATGTCATTGATCTTTTGAAGAGCAATTTGAATGATTTGACTTGATTGATTTTCTGTGTTGATTTGCTATTTTCAAGTTAATTGATTTCTGCTGTAATTTTTATTGTAGCTTCCCTTTGCCTGCTTTGGATTTAATTTGCTCTTCTTTTTCTACCTTCCTAAAATGGAAGCTTAGATTATTAACTTCAGATGTTTCTTATTTTCTAATATGCACATTCTAGTCTATAAATTTCTCTCTGACCACAGTTCTTTCTGCATCCCACATTTTTGATAAGCTGTATTTTCATTTATTTTAAAATATTTTTAAATTTCCTTTGAGACTTCTTTGACCCATTTGTTATTTAGAAGTAGGTTATTTAATCTCCAAATATTTTGGAATTTTCCAGCTACATTTCTATTATCAATTATAGTCTGAATGCCTACTTTGTATGATTTCTATTCTTTTGTATTTTTAAGGTATATTCTATGTCCCAAAATGTGGTCTATCTGGTAAATGTTCCATGTGATCTTCAATGTATATTCTTCTATTTTTAGATGAAATAGTCTATAAATGCCAATTAAATTCAGCTGATTGATGGTGTTCAGGTCATCAATATACTTACTAATTTTCTGCCTGCTGGATCTGTTAATTACTGATTTGAGAGGTATTAAACTCTCCAACTATTATAGTGGATTTATCTATTTCTTTTCTAAGCTATATAATTTTTAGCTTGTGTACTTTGATGTTATGTTGTTAGGCTGCTATAATTTGGGTGTTTGTCCCCTCCAAAACTAATGTTGAACTTACTGATGAGAGTTGACTAAAAAAACAGCAACAGCAACAAAGCATAACACCATTGTTAAGTAGCACTAAGATCTCCTTGGGTTGTTCGCCATCATTGTGTAAAAAGATTACAAAGGCATGCCTAGCTGTGGGGTTTTTCTACAGGAAGAAGTTACTGGGATTCCTCCAGGAATGTGCAAAAAATAAATCATGGAGCAAAGGAGTTTAGAATATGAACACAAGAATAGTCAGTGATAGTCTAATCTCAGTTGGGAGGAAATGAAGTAAACCGAAGTAGGATAAACAACATCCAGAGTAGTGAGAGAACACATGTTCTGGTTGTAATTGAGTCCATAACTCAATTGGACTCAGAGGATCTCTAAATTGTAAAAGATAATTTCAAGGATGTGACTATGTCAATGATTGCAAAAAAGAGAGCAGAGAAGATAGTTAAGATATGACTATAAAGTAATCCAGAAAGTGGATAATCCTTTGGACATTGGTGTTGCTTGGGCATTGTTAAAATTGGAATATTAAAAAGATAGGAGCAGATGCCAAAGACTTCAAAAATTAAGAGAATAATCAGGAAGTGAATAAAATTTGCTGACAAAATTAGTTGATATTGCTATATAATCCACTAGCCTCAGAGGAGCTGGAATTTTTCATGAGGGAGGAGGAAAATGTTTTGAATGAAGCCTGAAAACAGTGGGGAAAAGAGGAATAAAGTAAATACATAGGGCCTAGCCCCCAGACCTGCTAAAAACAGTACTGTCTGAATTATGTGTTTATTATTTGGCACTTTTATATATCTTGAGGGTGGAGACATTATTTTGTCATCTTATATAACATAGAAGATGTTGACTAAATACTTATTTAGTATATGTAAACAAACATTGAATTTTTTGCAAAGGTATAGGAAACTAATTTCTCAAATTCTTGCTAACCCAAATACTTCCTGCCACCACTGTAGGCATGGCTACCATGAGTAATTGGTAGGTAGTACCTAAATATTACTTTCCTATTTAAGAAAGCAAGGCATAGCTTGTCTCTAAGATTCTAAACTCAAATATATTATTTCATTATGTCTTCACCTTCAAGATGTAGTCCAGATAGCCAGACAAAAAGACTCACCTACTTTTTCCAATCACTTTCGACCAAGCTATAATGAATTTTCTGTCAACATTTTTTACCCTAATCCTGAATCAGTGTTTTAGAAAGCCAATCATTCAATGCTTTTGTCCTTCAGCTTCTACCTGATAACTCACTCTTACAGGAAAGAAATAAAAGTGGTCCCATGTGCCATGACATGGTCCCATGTCAAATGAGTTGATCCAGGAGACGAGTGAGGAATGGATGTTGATAAAGAAAATAATTACATCTTGGCTGTGGTAACTAACAAATTATAAGAGGGCAAAGAGAGAAAGCACTGAAATGAAAGTCAACAGACTTGAATTCAACATGATTCCTATATCTGTCCTGATGTACCTATGTAGAAAGCCATTTAACTTCTCCCGGCTCCCTTTCCTTACTGGTTGAATTAGGTCATATACAATTATCTGATCAAAAAAAGTCCATTTTAAGTTTACTATAAACAATTTTGTTATGCTCTCTAGACCCTAAATAAATTCATGGCCTCCATTGCCTGTTTCCTACCTCCGTTTTTCAGCACATTTCTCCTCTTTGCCTTGTCACAGGACATCTTAGGTTTCTCAGATTCTGTCTTGAATCACTCTACTTGGCAAAATTTAGGATAAAATCTATAAGATTATACCAAATACATTCTTAACCTTTAGTCATTGTTAGGTAAAGGACTCTGAACCAAGTAATTATCTCCTCTGACTTGAGAATGAGATATTTTCTTGTGTAGTGAACTTGCCTTAGTGAAGTATCTGGCATATGGGATGTAGTAATCAAATGTTAGTTTCCTTGTTTCTTGGCCATATATCCTTTGGCTAGGGCCAAATTATATGCCTTCTTTCAGCCAAGATAAAACAGAAGCAACCAAAATTTAAAATTTAAATTGAATTAAGCTCAAGGCAAAAATAGAGAGGTTACCTGGCCTTGATCCTGTTCCTGTGACCGTTTTTCCCCAAGAGGTGGTATTTGGTTTGAGATTGAGATAGGAGCGTATTTCTCTCCTCTAATTACAGTTGCCTAAAGTGCAAATGGGAAAAACTACACTGTTTCCTTTAAGCCTCAGCATCTGTTCAATTTCATACACAGAAGAAATTGTTCAATCTTCTTGTTTTTGTGGCAGAGCTTAATTTGGCTGCTACTGATAAAAACACAATTGCTTTATAAAATAAAAACTCTATTTTAAAATATTTTTAGACAACTGTTCAAATGACCAATGCACAGTCATGTATTTAACACACACACACACACACACACACATATGCACATACCCTCACTGTCCTTGACATCTCTGCCCAAGTCTCCCAACCCAGCTCTCAATCTGGCTGTCCTATTTAAAGAGAAAAACTTAACACTATAAGAAAAGAAAAGCATTCTATAGTTTTTTTTGTTGTTTTTTTTTTTAATTTTTACTTTTTTTTATTTCGGCATATGATGGGGATACAGATTTTAAGGTTTGTTTATAGCAGCACAATTCATAATCGCAAGGCTGTGGAAGAAAAGCATTCTAAAATGACCTTTTAAATACCTATGGACTGGATTACCAAGGATATATAGCCAGGTGCCGAAAAAGAAAATTAAGACAACTGAAAGCTGATTGGGTAGGGCGAAGTAATCCAGTCCACTGTAGGTCACTGGTATATAACACAACTACCATGTGCAATAGTAAAATGGTCTGCATATATCCATAATATGAATCAATGGCACCACAGGAAGTATCCTATGTTAATGCTTAAGAATTTTAGTAGAGTTACTCAACATAAAATAGAGTGATCTTGTATTAATAAGAGTATTAATAATAGATATTAAAATATTACTTAACCCTCTATAATTAAGACACTAGACTATAATGGAGATATTAAATACATATATTTTCTACAATAATTTTATTTACATGCAGAAACATAGACTCTCAGAAGAATAAAAAGATATGGCAAAATATATTAAGAGGGCTGTATGTGTGTATGTGTGTGTAGTCATTACTCTATATTTACACATAACGATATAAGTGAAGGCTCAAATAAGTTTAACTTTTCAGATATATTGGAAGCTACATAAGAAGAGGAAGAAGGGAGAGAAGTAATTCCTGTGTGACAATCTTAGAAACGCCATATTAACTAGAATAAAAGACACAATTCTCCCTGAAAAAAATGTCTCAAAGTTACCTTGCATCAAATACCCAGTTACTACAAAGAGACATTTATACACACACACACACACACACACACACACACACACACATAGGATTGATTTAACTTCAGAGAGAAGCTCACATCCTCTCACTGATTCTTTTTCATAATATGTAGAATGCACAATAGCAATATTAGGCAATATTTTATAACTCAACTATTGAACAAACTCTTAAAAATAGATAATCATTTTCCTATCTTCTTTACAGTTGATAAAATATTAGCAAATATTCCTACTCAACATAGTGTACTTACACGCACAAAATTATTTTCTCAAAAACTACTTTAAAATCACTTTACATAAATATAAAATAAAAAGATTTAAATGTGTTTTAACTGGGATTTTCATTTTACAATTGGAACTTTTTACAGCTCTTTCACATAAAGGAATATATGGTAAATTCTTGAAAATTCTATCCCATATTAACACAATCCTGGAAACTTGGAACCTCTCTGTAAATACAAGCAATACTATCGAAACTGTGAGAGAAAAGATGATCTTTTGGAGATGTTGTGTTTGATACAAGCTATCAGTGAGATAAAAATGTCAGATTGTCAAAATTGACCATGGTTCTAGATAAAATATGATATTTCCTTCAGTTTAATTGAATTATATACATTAAGGGAACAAAAAAATATTTTTCACTTGAAAGCGTTAAGTGTTTGAAAAATTCACTCAACAAGAAGAGGTGTTAAGCACTGGTTACCAATAACTCTAAACCTAATAGCTAAAAAATCTAACTTCTTCCTATGTGCCTATTGAAAATAAAATAAATGTTGCCTCAAGCTAAGTTCTCATTCCCTACACATTAGCAGCTATCCTACAGAATAAACAAGATGGAACTGGACTGTGCGCAGTGTGGCTCACCTCCACCAAAGTCCATACCTGGGCTCTTAAGAAAAGTAACAGTAGAAAATCTGGTTACAGTAAAAATTATACAGATATTACAGTAGAAATATCTGGTTTGTGGAGGTCCTCCTGCTTCAGGCTCCCAAGTAGCTGTGACTACAGGCATGTGCCACTATGCTCAGCTAATTTTTTCTATTATTTTTTAGTGGAGATGGGGTCTCACTCTTGCTCAGGCTAGTCTCGAACTCCTGACCTGAAGCAATCCTCCTGCTTCAGCCTCCCATAGTGCTAGGATTACAGGCGTGAGCCACCACACTGGCCTTAAAAATAAATTTTTAGACTCAAAAACTTATTCTGCTACTTGACTCAACAGGTATTAAATGGAAGAAATATTCCACTTCATAAGCATAGAGCTTAATATTACTACTAGTATATTAGTAGATAAATCAAATATTTCCCAAGAAGATCCCATTCTGGGATACTGAGAAAATCTAGAATTAGCTGAGATTAATCCTTAATAATAATTCTTTAACATTTTAGACAGGTTGATGTTAGTTTCTATATATGCCTACGCATCTTCATACTTAGACATACTAAATACTGAGGAGAAATTCCATTTTCAGTCAAACCTATTTTTGAAGGGCTCCATATTTTTTCCTGGACTCTGTATTCAATGGCCATTGCCAAATCTCTTTGGTTGTTTAGCATCTGGCAGGAGTATCTTAAGGATCTGGTTAGTTTTAGTTATGTGGGTACCAGGGAAGGGAGGATATGCAAATCATGTGAACTTTGAGTTACAGATCAGATCCGAAGCTTTGTATATTTGAGTTTATTTATCTTTGGTGAAACAAGCCTTTCTGTTCTTAAAAGGAAAGAGTAGTGAAAAATACCTTATTCAGAAGGCAGCTAAAATAGGTTCTACCTCAAAAATCCCATAAAACTAATATTGGATGATATAAATGTAAATGAATTAAAAGCACTGGGATGAAAATTCCCTTGAAATACACAAAGTTATATGAAATATGTATTGGGGTTTTCATAGTCTGGCACAGTAGAAAATTAATTTAAGACGATTGGAGCATTAAAAATGAAGCCAGGTTCACTGGGCCCTCAGACATATGTTGCAAGAATGGTATTTTGTTTCAAGGCAGAATTCTTGTGGTCTGAAGAGCACCCACCCATTTGTTTTCGTGGGCCGTCCAATTGTAAAGAGATTCTGAAAAACTTCAAAAATAAAATAAGAAGAATCAGGACCTAAGGAATACTTGTTACAACTGAGAAAGATTTTTAAAAATCTAGCTCTGAATGATCCATGTCAAGCCTGTATGTAGATCTCTATCCATTAAATTCATAAAATGATTTCTATAGCTCATAGACCACCAGCTTACAGCATGTGAGTTTTATTTAGAGTTTTTTTACTTTGTCAAAACTCCGACATTATTTCTGTTCAATGCAGGATAGTTAACGTTGATGAAATAATCCTCAGAGTTACTCAGAGCTACATATTTGTATATAAACCTTTATCTTCATTCTCTTTTATCTAGCTAAGAGCCAAAGTTAGAGAGATACTGTTGTCAATGGATACAGCTTCATAGAAAACTACCGATTTCAGGATGCACATATCATATATGTGCACACATGCAATCTACTATGCACATACTTCTAGGAGACATACAGCTCTGCAGGCAAGATATGCTAAGGTCACCTGGTTTGCTGCACAGTCTTCCTTATAGACCAGTCCAAGCCTCATGCCTTGAATACTGTTCTGCTCTCCGTCATTCCTTCACAGCTTGCTCCTTCCTGCCTCTCTGGTTTCCCTTTTTCTTCCCACTCTTTCACTCTCTAAATCCCATTTATCCTCCATGACCATATTCCAAGCTTTTTGTTTTCAGGAAGATACACTAAGGACAGCAGCCTACACTGATTACTCCTTTTCCCAATTTATATTATACATTTTATTGTATTTTCACTATATACCTGTTTCTTTTACATATAGGCAAACAATCCATCCCATTGCAATAATAAAATTATAAGATATAGGAAGGCAATATAATGCCTGATATTTCCTTTATGTCTTTCTCAGTGTACAGTAGGAGATCTGGGGTGTGTTTTCTGTAATTAGAAACTGCCTAATCTGCTGCCAGTTTCAGTGATGTCCTTTTTTGGTTGTTGGAAGCTCTATCTTCTTCCTCCACAAGTGGATGAAAATGCTCTATCACAAGTACACACTGAAGTACACACTTCTGGTTATGAAAAGAAGAATAAGGAGTCTTTGACGATACATGATTGTCAAAGGAAGGAAAAGCTGCTAGTACAGTGTCATGATCCCCTGAGAAAATGAAATCTGAACTTCTTACAGAGTTTTTAGATGGACTCATTGCTTATGGTCTCTCTTCTTCTTCTCTCTCCTCTCCTCCTCTTCATCATTTACTGCTATTGAATAAATATAATATCTATTATTTTCTAAGATCAAATACAAAGAATAAGCAAATAAGTCACTTCTCAATTTGAAGTGCTTCCCCGGTTATATTGTACAGATTTTACATGGAGATTAGGGCATTTATTTCACTGTCATTGATTGCTTCATCGGATATATTTGTTCTTACAACTTTCATCTTGTTTTACTCTTTCTGTTTGTATTTCCTTCAGATCTGGCTTTTTATTTTCATTGGATTATATAACTTTTGCTTTTATTTTCTTTAGAGCTTCGGATAATATATGTGTGTTCCATTTCTAATTCTACCAGTTTTTAGGTTTAAAATTTAAACAGTTTTTTCTGGAATTATCAGAAGCATGATCTGAAATTTTAGTGTTCTTTCTATTTAAGATGAAAGTTTAATCCACCTTTAGTCCACACAAATTTCTCCACTCATATATTCATTCATGTCTTGGTCATCTTTAATATATACAGTGTAGTTTAATTCTAGATTATTAAATTATTGGCTCTAGATAATATACCATTGTCATTTTTGACAATTGTATGCACTTTTGTAAATGATTGGTGTCAGCAATCAAAATCAGGTATGTGCTATATTTCATCTTATTGTTTCATTTTATTTTTGCCTCTAAACCCACCTTGTGAAGTAGAGCAGACCTTTTGCTGAGAAGTAGACAATCTATATATAAAGACTTCAAGTACAATAGGTCTCACCATAGAGTATCTAAAGCCAAGAGCCCCAGTTCTTGTCAATCTGAGTTTTCTACTTTTTTAAAGAATTATGAAGTTTCTAAAACCAGAAATGCCACCACCAGAACCTATTCCTTCATTATGATCTTTATGGATAACACTTAATGGTTGACATGCATTGCCGACTTCCACAGCCTCTAGCATCTTCTGAATTCCTCATCAAATGTCTATTTGCACAGACCTAGAACTTTTAGTTTACATTTGGGAGACCTCCACACTTTAATTTTCCTTTCTTTTTCAATGAGTTTGTATTTAATTAACATATTTTAAATAAACAAAATCTGTGCTTTATTTTTGTTAAGTCCTAAAATATTAGAAAATTTTCCATGAAATATTTAACTTGTGTTATACATAAATGACATTTTAAAAACATTTTCAATAATTTTTACTAAGGTAATAATTAAATAAAATAATATTAATGCATATTAAATGGATGAGTTTGAACAAAGGCCAAAACATCACCATCATCATAATGAGAACATTATCCCAAAGGTTTGAAGTCAATTCCAGCCCCAGTCAGTCACTACTCTGCTTTTTGTCACTATGGATTAGTTTTGCCTGTTCTGTAATGTCAAATAAATGACATAACATGGTAGCATGTACCTTCTAATACATTTCTTTTTTTTTTTTTCTTTCAGCATGTTTTTGAGATTCACTAGTTGTTTTGTGTATCAGGAGTTTGTTTCTATTTTTTGCTGAGTAGCATTCCATTGTGTGGACATACCAAAATGTTTTTAACAATTCACCTGTTGATGAGCACTTGGGTGATTTCTAATTAGAGATGATTACAAAGCCTTTAAACATTCCTGTACAAGACTGTGTGTGGACATAGCACCTAAGAGTGGAATTACTAACTTGTGTGGTAACTGAATATTTAACTTTATAAGAAACTTCTGTGAAAAATTTCATTTAAATTTTGATAGAGATTGTAATGTCTGTAGATTGCTATAGGAAAAACAGACATTTTAAGAATATCAATTCTTTCATCCATGAACAAGAGCTATCTTTCCATTAATTTATGTCTTCAATTTCTTTCATCAACATTTTATAGATTTCAGTGTACAGGTCTTTCATCTCCTTGCTTAAATTTATTCCTAAGTGTTTTTTATTGTTATTGTTGCTATTGTGAATGGAATTGTTTTCTTGATTTCTTTTTCACAGAGTTTTTTTTTTGTAGTTTTTTTTTACATTTTTAATATTTTATTTATTTTGATAGAGTTAGGGATACAAGTTTTTTTTGTTTCATGGATGAAAACTCACTAATGTTGCAAGATACAAAATCAACGTACTAAAATAAAAGTTAAAAAAACTGTTTTAGCAATAATTGTAGGACTATAAGAAAAATAAAAATGTTATTTATGAAATAATGGTTATTTAGTTTTATTTTAATTTTTAAATTAAAATGAAACACAATGTATATTTAATATTTTTTCATAGTCTACATAATTTATAACCTTTTTGGAACACCTTAAAAATAATAGCTGGAGCAACTCAGCCCAGAGAGAAATATTAGTTTTTCAAATATTAGTTTTGAAGCTATAAGAAGAGATTATTATGAAGCAAGCTAATATATGAATTTCATTGTAGATGGTTATGCTTACATAAAAATATTTTTCCTGGCAATGGGCTGGTTTTTATGCATGTAAGAATTAACCAAATCATATATTAATAAAAATAGGCAGCACATATGATACCCAGTAGATCTGAAGTGTTTATGAGACCAGTATAATAAAAAGAGTTATTATGTCCTATTTTCCAGTGGGAGATGGACCACCTATCAGCAGAGTACTATTAACCCGAACTATTGGGTTCAAGATTTTTATGAGGCAGAAATAGCAAACACTTATTATTCAGAAATATTCTTTGGTGCTGAGTTCTTTCAGTTATAAACTTCATATATAATAGCTAACTCTACAGATGAACTCCAGAGACGCCTTAAATAGGAGCCATTCAAAGTAAGTGAATGAATCTATGTAATGACTAGCAGTGACCCAGAGTGAGATTGGAATCTTATTTCTTTTTAGAAGTTAAAATAAACACACACACACACACACACACACTACTAAGATTTATGTGGCACTTTATCTTTTTGATTTAATAAATAGAAAATTAAGACTGGGAAAAACCTTTGTCCCATTCCCCTGTCCTGACCAGGAGCAGAACTTGTTCTGTGGAACCTGAAGCTTAGACAACGGTGGAGGGGAAAGGGGGAACACTCTTTAAGTAAAATAATGCAAAATTAGGTCCAAGTTTCTTTAGAATAAGAAAAAAGCACAACTAGTTACATTGATTTTAAAAGATAGCAAAAGATACCAAATATCACAAACTACCTTTGTTAATTTCAACAGCTCTATAATATTGTTTTCTCCTGCATTCTTTTCTTAATGTTGGTTTTTATTGTGGTAAAAAACATATTAATAGAACATAAAATTTAACATCTTAACCATTCTTAAGTGCACTGGTTCAGTAGTGTTAAGTATATTCACAGTATTGTGAGACAGATATCTAAAACGTTTTCCTCTTGTAAATCTGAAACTCTATACTTATTAAACAACAACTCCCCCTTCCCATCCACCAGGCTTCATAATCAACATTCTACTTTCTGTCTTTATGAATTTGACTACATTAGATACCTCATATAAGTGGACTCATACAGTATTTGTTTTTTTTGTGACTGGCTTATTTCTTTCTCCTGAATTCTTTGGATGTATCTTGTTTGCACTCCAATATAGCACAATCTCTGTAATACATATATTTTTATAGAGAGAATACAAAAGCAATTCAGGCTGCAGCCCTGTGCCCCAAACAGGCACACTCCTGGAAGAAAATGTCTACTCGCTTCTGTAATCACCCCTTTTCCAGGAATTCCTGGTTGTTTGGCATATCTATGATATCTGCAAGCCAATATTTTTGTTTTGCATTTTATCTGCCTTTTCTAGGCTTTCACAAAGAAAGAGTTGGTCTGATGCAAGCTGCTCCATCATACCTAAAAGCAAAGCTCTCTTTTCCCCTTGCTTTTTTTTTTCTTCATCCATTTACACAATCAGACTATTTTATAAATCTTTTTGGTATATGTATACAATGGAATATTACTCAATTATAAGAAATGATAGTGATCTAGCACTGGTTATATTTTCCTGGTTTGAACTTTAAGCCCATTATCCAAAGTAACGTGACACAAGTTCGGAAAAATGGGCTCCACATGTACTCGCCATCAGATTGGTACTGACTGATAAACACTATGGTATTCACATGGTGGTAGTGTTCACCAGGGATTAGGGGATTGGGGGTGGTAGACTCACAACTGAGGGACAAGGTGAGCATTGTAGAGGGGAAGGGCATGCCTCTAACCCTTGCTTTTGTCATATAGATTTATAAGTTAGGGAGAGGCAAAGATATAAAATGTAACCAAAATGTTTGTACTCTCATAATTTCCTGAAATAAACATTTTAAAAAGACAAAAAAAAAGAATGAAACTTTCAAAAAAACTCTTTTCAAAGAAACAGATTTTGCTTTTGTTGATCAATTCTATTGTCCTTTTGTTTTCTAGTTCATTATTTTCACCTTTCTAAAATTTCCTTTATTTTACATTTTTATTTTTTGCATTCCTGGTTGGGGATACTTTTCTGTTGTTAATTTAGATTTTTTTTTAATGGCAAGTAGATGTCAAATTTTATCACATGGATTTTCTAAATATATTGAAATAACAATACAATTTTCTTATTTAGTCCTGAGTACGGTCAGTTACATTCTGGATTTTTCTAACGTTGACCTAAATTTGCATTATTGGGATAAAGGTTATTTGTTATAATGTAATACATTATAGCTTTGGTTAAATAATATTTCATTTAGGATATTAGTATCTCTGTTCACAAATGAAATATATCATATATTCTTTATTTTATTATGCCTATCCTATTTTAATCAAGGTTATACTAGCCACAAAATACGAGTTTCGGCTTCCCAATTTATTGATTTTTCTTGATCATTTTGCATAATTTGAGGATTATCTGTTTATACATGTTTGGTAAAACTAACTTATAAATCTATATGACAAAAGCATATTTATTGCCTAATGAAAAAGTCTTTGATCACCATGTCAATTTCTCAGTGGCTAGTAGTAAATTCAAGTTTTTTTAAAAAAATTTTTACACCAATTTTATGATTTCCTATTTCTTTTGCACATTTATTTTATTTAGACTATTAAATTTACTTGCATGCACTTATTCATGGTGAAATTTTATTATTATCTCAGTCTCTACTGCATAGTATTTAATTTTATATTTGACTTGTTTATATCTTCTCTCTTTTTTTTTCATGTTTAGTTTTCTATAAATATTGATGATTTTCTCTTCCACAGAGAATATTTAAACATTGTTTTATACATATCTGGATCCATTCTCTCCATTATCTCTACCTCCCCTACAAATATGTTGGCAATATCTAGAATTTTAGGTCTGTATTGTTAAGGATATTGATTCTTTTCAGCAATAATATAAGGAAATATTTAATTTTAAGCCATAAATATCTTACTTATTTACATAGCCTTACACCTCATATGGGTTGTTTCTTTTCTTCTTATTGAGAGATATTATTATTCAAAAGAATTTTCTAAGATGTCTTGTTGTGTTAAACTTCTGAGACCTTGTAAAATCCTATAATATCATAATTGTATACTCATATTTAAATGTTATAACTGTCTATTTCACTGTTGAGTATTTGATGTGCATTCAGTTCTTGTTCCTTCATAAGTCATCTGGTCTTTCTTTCTAGAAGCTTTAAAAATTTTGTTTGTCTTTATTGTTCTTGAATTTCACTGTAGTCTATCTAAATGTGTTTTTTTCCTTATCTAACTTACTTGTTGTGGTAGATTGTTTTTAAAGAATACCCTAATAATTTCTCCTTTCCTGGCACTTTGCAATGTGACTTTCATGGCCTTCCTTTCAATAAGTAGAGTTTCTTTCTCCACCCCTTAAGTCTAGTTTTAACCATATGACTTATTTTGCCAATAGAATGTTAACAAACATGATGTAAGTAGACCTAGCAGCACTTGCATGTTGTATCACACCCTCTTTTGTAGCCCTTGAAACTCTGAGACCATGAAGTCAAGATATAGCCTACTGGAGCAACCACATGGAATACAGCTGAGGGGTCTTAACTGCCAGTCTCAGCCAGTCTGACAGCTGATGACAAACTCATAAGTGAACCCAAGGAAGACCAGATGAAAAATCACCCAAATGATACAAACTCAAATTACCAGCTCTCAGAATTGTGTACTAATAAGTTATTTTTTTGTATTATGCCACTAAGTTTTGATTATACAGCCAAGTAAAACTGATGAATTTGACTTCCTGACAGCCAGTTATCAGTCTTGGAAATTGGATTAAAATTTGGGAGGCAAATGTTAGAAGGGGAAGAATTTCTCCTCTCTTAAATAAGTATCTGTTTAATAAGGATATGACAGAAGCCTATAAGTTGACTGGTGTAGAGCTAGTCTTCACTATCGGATGACAGGCTTTGGGCCATTATTTTAGAAGCTGCCCTTCAATCACCACATATAAACAGATATAACAGGACTGACAATAGAATGGCTCTGTCTCACCAGGGTAGATAGGTGAGTGAGGGTATCCACTCACAATCCAGCTGCCTGTAAGGAACATAGAGCTTGGTTTAGGAATAGTGAAATTACCCAATCCAGGACAAATCATTCATAGGAACTTTTTCATAGTTTCATAGTTTTTCATATATTTCATAAAAGAAATATATGCTTATTACTGGAGACCAGTAAAAGGATAATGTGAGCCTAATGACCATCCAGAAAATGTGAAGTTGGAGAAAGTTTGCTTAACCACTTTGGTACAGTGCTCACCGGCCGCGAAACCTTGCCCACAGCCGGCACTCATAGTCCCCACGATAGTTTGTGCTGTGCATTGACGACAAATCTGTTTTGCTCTCGTGTGATGAGGAAAGCTTTAAAGCACTGAAAGTTTGTTTTACTTTACAGGCAGCTTTACTTGTAATGTAAATCAGAATAGGTGACATATACATATATGTTTTCATTATGTTATTTTTAAATGTTCACAATTTTATTTTGATAAATGAAAAATTAAAAAAGTCATATCACGGCTGTCGGCTAAAGTCATTGTGCACGTACATCTGTGGCTATCGACTATAGTCCATGCTCGTATCAAAGTGATTAAGAATTAAACCACTACAGAAGGAAGCAGGTAAAAGAAAAGAGGAGAAATGGAGGGAAAAATATAAAAGATTGGTAATATTACTGGAGAACCTTCATGCATCTTGTAAGGTTTGTTGGTTTGCCTGTTTGGTTTTGGCTTAACAACATTTGAGTTGGGTTTCTCTCACTGCAACAAAAAGAATAAAATAATTATGGTTAACTCAAAAATTGGTACCAGTAGTTAAGTGTACTTAACATAATGAACTGGCTCATCTCACATGGATTAGGATGTTGTACAACAATCTAGTTAACACTATTGTACTGTACATTTAAAAATTGTTACAATGGTAAATTTTATCTTATGCGTATTTTAGCAGAATTTTTACAACATTTAAAAGAGAGAGAAAATAGGGTATGTTGATGTTGGACAACCCAGGGGAAACTTTAGTGGACATTTTTCTTGCTTTTGGGTCACTAGTAATTTTTAAAGTTCTTCTTATGTTTGGAGAATTTCCCATATTCTGAATCCATGCCAGAAATTCATTTTTTGCAGTTTCCCTACAGTCAGTACAGGCATGTGACTTGGCTATAACACTCAGAATCATCTTTCCAAATCTTGTAGCTCTGACTCTGGAGGTGCAAAGGCAATTTATGTAACCAATGCATTTGTGCCCCGGTAATATTCTGAAAAAAAAAAAAATGCAATGTGAAGAAGTAGGAATTTAGTTGTCAGAGGTAACCCTGACAGAAGTTCCATGGTATGCTTTACACCAGAGGTCCCCAACCTTTTTTGGCACCAGGGTCTGGTTTCATGCAAGACAATTTTTCTGTGGACTGGGGTGGGGGGTGAGAAGGCTGAGGTGGAGCTCAGTGGGTGATGAGAGCAATGGGGAGTGGGGAGCAGAGGGCAGCTGTAAATACAGATGAAGCTTCTCTGCTGTCTGCTCACCTCCTGCTGTGCACCTCCCTCTTCCCTAAGTTTTGTGGAAGACAATTATTTTTCCACGGACAGACAGGTTTGTGGGGTAGGGGTGTGGTGGGGGGGAGAATGGAGCTCCATGGCCTGGTCTCTAACAGGAGATTGGGAACTGCAGCTTTACACTATCTGTGCCTGATGGAAACTGTGGGGGTTCTATGCGAGGGAGCCCTACAAGTGTGATGTGTGATTCCCATCTTTGTAGCATCCAAGTCTGATTCTCTGCCTTTCCAAGACATCCCGTGAGCTACTGCATATTTTCCATGAGGTATTTTTCTGCTTAAATGAGCTTCCTTATATTGGATTCCCCAAAAGACAGTCTGAAGCAAAAGCAGATGTGCTACTAATTTGTTATTTATATCCACCTAAAGTTAGTATAATTGCAACTTTTTAATTTGTTTAAAAGAAAGACAAGAAATAGTGAACCGGCTGAGTTAAAGTCAAGTAGAGAGTAGTGCATGTTTGTCTCTTCTTGTAAGAAAAAATAGAAACCCTTGTTAGATAACATATTTGTCCCAAGCTAACTTCCCTGAAAGCAAAAATGGAAAAAGACATAGTCATGCCAAGAGATATGATTTCTGACTAAAACTTTTCAAAAAATTCTCATTTCACTTGGTTTGATATCTATGCCTCTATATGATCTGATTCTGTGTAGCATTTGTCACTCTAAAATTTTGTAATTAACATATTTTCCTTTACTTTTATTGTTGGTTTCTCCTCCAGAATATAAAGTCTATTTCACTTTCTAATGGCTACAGCTAAGGCAAAAGCATCTCTGATAGAGTAGTTTCTCAACAAAATATGTTGACTTAATATTAAATTGCAACAAATATAATAAATAAATTAGGTATGTCTTCATCTTTGTGACTACATGGATCTGATAATTTTTTTAATTTTTAAAATTCCAAGTTAGCACTGCATGTACTTTGACAATTATAATTGGTTTTTAATTTCTATAACAAATCTATGAGATACAGATTACTTTCTCCTTTCGTAGATCCCAAAAATACAGCTCAAGATTTTAGAATTATGGCTAATGTCACACAGTTAGAAAGCCATGGAGCTTTGATGAGAGGTCTGTCTGACTCCAAAGTCTGTCTGACTATATATTCCCAATATGTCATTTTGAATTTAATGTGTGGCTAGTAAGCCATGGAAATAGTAACGTCACTGATTTCTACCTCAACTGCCCCATTTTTAGGAATGAATCGATTTCCCTCTATTTAACAGCACAGGAATTTACATCAAGAAGTTTCAGTAGAGTATCAATTATAACAGTATTCAACTAGAGTTATAATTCTTGATGCTTTTTACTACATAAAATCCTAAATTCCTATCTTCTTTTTCTTTTTTCTCTCTGAATACCAAATAGCCATTTTATCCTCCTCACCCACTCAGTCAGTTCCACTTAAGGAAAAATATAAACTCTGAAATGATGAAAAAAAAGGAATATCTTTCTTTTTATTAATGCACTGTGATATAGATTTTCTCATTATAAATTTCCCTCAAATGTTTTCTCGTAGTGATGAAATAACATTGAAATTTCAATAAAAAATGTATAATTGTCATTATTATCAATATTCTTAGGGCTTTGTTCTTACAAAATTGAACAGGTTTCTCCTAAGCATTTTCCAAATATTTCCAGCTGTGTTTCTTAGAGTCAGGCCAGACAATGGCTAGATGAATGGTCACATCAAAGTGGCATCTTATGTACAGAGAGGACTCCCTCCGCCTAACAAAGGGTCTGTGGGGATGAGATCATCCCAGAGAATACTGTTTGCCTTGCTTTATTCTTTATTTTCTTAACCAGGATAGTGTTTGTTCGTGTAATAGTCTGGCAAGGCCTGTTATCCCAGAGGATTTCTTAAACTAATAGTCCCAATGTCAAGCCTAGGAAGAAAAGCAACTATATTTGAACCTTGAACAAGGTTGCTCCACAACTTTGAATACTCTCTACTCTGAATTATGAAATCACTTTTTCTTTTGAAGACTAATACAGTTTTCTTTTAGTCCACATTTATAGTTAGGCTCAAACATGATACTAACAGTAAAAAACCTATTGCGTTGGTTATTTTTTATCAAAAGTAAAATACTATTTGGGTTTAAATGGGTGCCTCACTTCTCAGAAAAGCTCTGCCATGCCCCTACACCTACTTGTTTTTCTCTCTTCCTTGTTGAAAAGTGAATGATTTCATTAGGGAACACCCTGGAAATGAGAATCAGCAGCAGAGTTGTTCTCCTAAGTGTTACCTGTTAGGGTATGAACATACCCGTTCCCCATACAAGCACATTTAGGATTGTCACTTCAAAAATAACTAGATTGAAATTAGGAAAGAGTGCCTCCATCCCATTCCATCCGTTTTTCCCCATCTGACACTCCCCACAAAGTGACTAAGCTCTGTGCCTAAGTAAATAGTAACACATTCACAAGCTGCGAAGGCTAAAGAAAATTACTATTCAAAATGTAATCCATTTGCCAACCACAGTTCATGATTTGAACCAGCCACTGATTCATCTAATTCTACTCTCATATTCACAAGAATATTTTACAGAAGCCTGAAGGCTCTTGAGCAGATTCTTCATAAAATACTACTTGCAATTGGCGGATGAACCACTCTGCCTTTCACCTATATGCCTTTATACATGCTGCTCTTATCAGGAATACCCGATTCACCTGGTTAATTTTTCTCGGACCTGAAATTTAGCTCAGGTGCTCCTTTCCCAGTAAACTTTCCTTGCTTACTCTTCACAGCCCTGGTTAGATGCCTCTTCATTTTTACCATGTGGCTGTGACATTAATACTTACTATATTGCATTTTAATAGCTAGTTCATCCATCTCCTATGATAGAACATGAGATACTTGAGGAAAAGTACTGGATTTTGGCCATATAATAAACTCCTAACAGTGCCTAACACATTTTACAGTCAATACATTTTTGCTGCATGAGTATATTAACACAGGAATTATTAATGCATGAGTAAATTAGTGAAAACATTATCTATTCCAGATGAAGTAGTCATTTCTGGTTGACTCCATAACCTCCATTCCGTACCACCTACCCCATAGCCATTTTTCTGAGGCCAACAGACTTTCATTGGAGAATTAACTCCTTATATATTTTAGTCATTTGGATTTTGGGGAAATGATCCGATAGCCCCTTCAAGGAAGGGCTTAAACCAATTTAGGTACTCTGACCTCTGAACAAAAGAACTGCTCAAGGGTTATGCATGTGATCTAATCAGAGCTAGTGAGAGTTTGCAGTGTTTCGGGGAGAAGAGGTTTCTTTTCTTTTGCAGGATCTATTGAAGAGGTGATCCCTGTTCTGATGCACATGATTAAGAAAGAATCAAGACAGCTTCAAGAGCTTATGGTAACCATATTCTGATTGAAAGAAGAAAATATGTCTGAGAATGGACTGGAGAAGAAGAAAGCAAAGTGAAGAATTGGCAAGAGAAACCATATCCTACTCATTATATTTAAGCCTGGGAAGGAAGAGGTTCCCGAAGTTAGTCCTTGAGCTATTTAGTTAGGAGAGTCAAAAATATTTTTAAGGTATTTTGAAATCAGTTTTCTGTTCCTGCAACATAAATAGTTATTTTTACTTAAGTGGCTCACATTTTTCCATCCTCATCTTACTTTAGCTCAATCTCCCATTTGATATAACATTTTACCACCTACTTCAGTTCTGCTATAATGGCATAATAGTGGCATAGTGGAAATAGCATGGGTTTTGAATTAAAATAGAGATTTTAATTTAGGCTCCACCTTATTTATCTGTGGACACTAGGAAGGTCATTTTACCATTTGGGGCCTCATTTTCCTCAACTGTACCAATCTTACATGGTTGCTGGATGATTTAATGAGATAAACATATTTAAACATTCCTAACTGCATTCTTAGGATATGAAATTCACAAGGTAACCAAAATCTATGTTTCTTTCCTTTGCAGTTATGCTCACTAACTTGAATTGCCACATGGGGTGATACATATCACATTCTGACATCTCGAACTTCTCAAGCAGCAACAACTTCTTCTTTCTACCAGCTAACACCTTGGAACACCCTGATCTCATCGTCATTTGGAACAGCCTCATCCTGTCATGTCTGTCTTTCTCTTACACCAAGATCTTTGCCTCTCCTACCACTTATATCTTCACATCACAGTTTCGGCTTTATTTTAAGTGCCAGATCATCAATTTTCCTAAGTCCACACTCCACGTTTATTCTTCTTGATCACATGCCTCTGTTTAGTTCCACTTGCACTGAGTGAGCACCTACCATATGCCAGCTGCCGAGACACACAGGTAAAACATGGGTTTCTGTGATCCCTCAGAATCCTTACAATCTAGAAAGAAAGATGAATTCTTAATTATATAAATTCAATAGACAGAAAATTATGAGGGAGAGAGAAAGAGGGAGAGGAATGCACCAGGTGACATAGGTACACACCTGAAGAGAAACTAGTGTGGAAGCCAACAGTTGAGTTAGGAGGCAATTCTGAAAATCAAGGGAGAAATGACAATGATTTATTCTAGGTGGAATCAAGGGAGGTGGTGAGAAATTGACAGATTATGAGTATATTTTGAAATATGAACCAGGAGGTTGTGCTGATGGATCAGATAAGTGTGAGAGAACAAAAAGAGTTAAGGACAACTCCCAGGTAATTTTGGGAAAAACATTCTCAAAAACATATTTACATGAACCTGGAGGGCTTTATGCTAGTGAAATAAGGTAGGCATGAAAACAAATACTGTATGATCTCACTTATATGTGAAATTTAAAAACCTCGAACTCATAGAAGCAGAGAATAGAATGGTTGTAGCCATGGATTAGGAAGTCAGGGAAACGGGGAGAAGTTGACCAAAGGGTAAAAATGTTCAGCTATATTATGAATAAGTTTTGAGGATCTGATGTACAACATGATGACTATAGTTAATACTTTATTATTTACTTGAATTTGATAAGAGAGCAGATTTTAATTATCTTTACCACACACAGACACACACATACAAAATGATAACTATGGCTGATGATATAGATGTTAATTAATTTGACTGTGGTAATCAGTACACAATGTATATATATATATTAAATCATCATGCTATATCTTTTGAATATATATGATTTTTATTTGTTAATTATTTTTAAAGTATACATATATAAAACATAATTGTTATCAAGTGCGATAGGTAAAACTATGGAACAGGAGCTCAGTAGAGATATTGAAAAGACAGTACATACATAAATGTGTGTATATATATAAATTCACACACACGTGCATGTTTACCTACACACACGTACATATATATGTATGTACATTTATACATACCTAGAGTTCACAGTAAAGATCTGCATAGAGATAAACATTTGAGGTTTGTCTGCATATGATGGTATTTAAAATCAGTGCAATTGGGTAAGGTTATCAAGGAAGTACGTGTAGATAGAAAATAAAAGTGTCTCAAAGACTCAGACCAGGACTCCAATGTTAAAAGGTTAGGGATATAAGTACATGTGCAGAGACATTAACCTGAATTATATGCACTCAAATTTTAAATGATTCATAATGGAAACATTTATTTTCTTTTCTTCATTTGCATTTTTCAATAGTGAAAAATAATTTCTTATATAATAGAGGCAGTGAAAAAGTAAAATAAAACACTTGCTAATCACATATATGTTCTAATTGCAAAGAAGACAAATAGTTGATTACTGAATAGTAGGGTTTACTATAAGTGAGAACTAAACAATATGTGCACTTGGACATAGAGTGTGGAATAATAGACATTGGAGACTCAGAAGGGTGGAAGGATGGGAAGGAGAGAAAGGGAGGAGAAATTACTTAATAGGTATAATGTACACTAGTTGGGTGATTGTTACACTAAAAGTCCAGATTTTGCAACTACACAATATATCCATGTATCAAAACTGCATGCGTGCCCCCTAAATTTATACAAATAAAAAATAGGATATTTTCACACTGTTTAATAATATTTAGTGTGATTGCTTTTTTGCATATATTTATGTTTGTGTAAACTTAGAGAGTATACTTTAAAGAATACCAACTATGTGCAAATCATTGTCCTAGATTTATCCACTTATTCATTTCATTATTATCAAGCCACATGTTTAAATGCAGTTTATTAAAAACAGATCTTTGCTCATCATGGATAAAATGAACCTTTGTAATTTAACCCAGAAGTAAAAATTATAGAGGCAAACTTCCCAGTTGTAATTGTTCTGGGGGTCTCTAAGGATTTATTCAGTAGCTGGAACTCAGACATTTTTCATTAACTTCATACTGTTAAAAGATTTGTTTAATTTCTTTAATACTAACTATCATTTACAAAAGAATTAAAATAATTTATATTAAGCAAATCTCTTCTCCCAAATAACAATTAAGCAATAGTCTGGGAGATAAAATAATGATCCCAGGACTGATCCTGGGGCCAGTTCAGAAAAGTTCATCATTAATGAGCTTTTTGGTACAGGCTGTAGTCAGCCTTTCCAGGGTTTGCACTAACTAGCATCCTATTTCACTCCAACTCTTTTTTCTTCACAAAAATAAAGAATTTTTCTGAAACTCAGTCCATTTTGACAATTTATTATTCTATTTTCAAACTCTCTATGTACATTATTTATAGTATTGCTTCACAACTCTGTAACACTTGAATAAGTGACTCATGTGCTCAATACAAAGCTTGTACCAGGCTCACACAGGGATGGAGCACAAGGAGGTTGGGTAGAGAGAGGTAAGGAGTTTGGAGATTGGCAGCCCAACGAGGAGCTTTGCCAAAGTGATCTGTTGAAATCAACAGCAGTGTGACTGACACACGTTTCACATGCACCTGATGGTAATTGAAAATTCAGAAATACACATTAAGTAAAAGTCGCTTGGAGGTTATAAGGAAAATGCTTCTAATCAAGCATCAGTCATGTACCACATAGGATCATAAAAATGTACGCTATTCAATCAACTCATTTATTATTCCACATTCTGTTGTGCTGAGACATAAGTGCTATGACTCAGATGATTCTCAAGAATATCAGAAAACCTCTTCCAACATCAATTTTCTTCCTCCACCTTTATCAAAATTGGTAATAGGTAATGAAATGGAATATTTTTTTCTTTTTTTCAACCTAATAGAAATACTTAGAAACAGCAAGATCTCAGAAGCATAACAGATGGAGCAAAGAAAAAACAGCAGTTCCACCTGGAATACTTAGTAAATACTTAGAATAGGTCATCAAAGATAGTAAGCATTCAAAAAGTAATGTCAAAAGCATGAACCATGAAAAAATATAATAAGTTGGACTTAAAATTGGAATAAGATGGAATTAATTTTTTTTTTAATTCTCTGTGAAATATGCTGTTAGGAGAATGAGAAGACAAAGTCTTTGCAAAATACATAGCTAACAAAGGACTGGTATGCAAAACATACAAAGAATTCTTAAAACTCTACAATAAGCAAACAACCAATCATTATAAAGAGTCAAAAGACCTAACAGACAATTCACCAAAGAAGACACAGAGACAACAAACAAGTATATGAAACAGAATTGTCATTAGGAAATTGCAAATTAAAACAGCAATAAGATATCACTACACACCTATTAGAATGCCTAAAATCCAAAACACTGACAGCAACAAATGCTGTTAAGGATGTAGAGTAAGAGCAACTTTCATCATTGTTGGTGGGAATACAAACAGTATAGTTACTTTGGAAGGTAGTTTGACAATTTCTTAGAATACTAAATATAATTTTACCATAAAATAAAGCCACTGCACTGATTGATATTTACCCAAATAAGTTGAAAACTTACTTCCACACAAAAATCTGCTTATGGATGTTTGTAGAAGCTTTATTCATAATTGCAAAATTTTGGAAGCAACCAAGATGTCTTTCAATAGGTGAATGGCCAAACTTTGGTAACACTATAAAATGGACTATTATTCAGTGATAAAAATAAATGAGCTATCAAGCCACAAAAATACATGGGGTTACCTTAAATGTACCTAAGTGAAAGAAGCCAATCTGAAAATGTATCATACCTTTCATACCTTATCATAAATTAGACATTTATCAAGACTCATAGACTACATAACACAGAGTGAATCCTAATGCAAACTATGTAATTTAGTCAATAAATTAACTCATCAGTTTTAATGAATGTATACACTATTACATGTTGTAATAATAGGGAAAATTGGGAGTTGAGGATAAGTCCCCATAAGATGGGGACTGTCTGTACTTTCTGCTCAATTTTTCTATAAATCAAAAGCTGCTCAAAAATTAGTTTTAGAAAGTAAACAAATGGCCAGGATGCCTTAAAGGGTTCATGAGAACAAATAAATCCAGACTAACAGCATTGCTATTGCTATTTGTTTTGTTTGTGTGCTTGTTTGGAATGTGTGTGTTAGAAAGAAATAGATAAAGAAAAATAATAAAACAAATAAATAATACAGATAAATAAATAATAAAGTTAATCTGACACCATGAAGATACAACTATGAAAAAATTTAGAGAATTCTCATATTTGCTTTTAAATGCACATTAAACAAATTACTTAAGTAAAAGACATAAATAAATTAGCAAAAATGAATAATATGAATATTATTCATAAGCTCAAGTAGCCAGAAGTAGCAGCTACTTGTTGATCTAAAACCACTTTAGATAGTTATAATTTACATTCACACTATGAGATCTAAAAATGAGTTGGCTTCTGAAGTTTATGAATATAGAAAAAGTTAAAACCTCAAAAAACCTTTCTCATAGCATAGTATTGATTTCATTCTAGATTTGAGACAAAAGTTTAGACAAAAAAGGCTAATGGTGAAGATTTCATTTGCATTTCTAAATGTTGCTGTCCATTAGTTAATGATAAAAGCAAGGACTTGCGTAGCTTTTTGTCACTGTTTAAGTCCAGTAAAGTAAATCAAGATACTGTTACCTTAACAACTATGCCCAGCATTTGATGTAAGTGGAAAAGCAGGTCATGAAGAAGAAATCACAAAAAGGATTAAAAACTAGACATCAGACGGTAAAATTCCATGTTATTTTCACCCATGGAAAAAGAAAGAAAAATATCTAGCAGATAATTTACTTGTAAACTGAGCATATCTATCTACTCAGCAGCTGGGAATTTTCTCCTGGTTGGTCCTCGTTCAATAGTTTATCTCGGGAAAAGATCTCATTTTAGTTCAGAGCACTGTTTTTTTTCAAAGGAGGTTATGAAGTGGAAAATTCTCCAATATTTGCTAATATATTCATTTGGTCTTACCATTTAGGCCATAAAATTATTTCAGAATATAAATGACTTGTGGCTCAAATAGATGATAGTTTTGTTTTTAAAAAAGTATGCCCTTCCACTGATTTTCCTGATACCAGTATCTGTACAATCAGTGTCCAGGGGTCTAGCAGACTCATAACCCATGCATGTTTCTTGATTTCCTAGGTAACAATTCTAAAACTTGTTGCAAGTATTAGCATTTTGGTTTTACATTTGCTTTCAAGTAATGACAACGGTGTGGTGGCTCGTGCCTGTAATCCTAGCACTCTGGGAAGCCAAGCAGGAGGATCACTTGAGGTCAGGAGTTTGAGACCAGTCTGAGCAGGAGTGAGACCCCATCTCTACTAAAAATAGAAAAAAAAATTAGTTGGGCATAGTGGGACACACTTGTAGTCCCAGTTACTTGGAAAGCTGAAGCAAGAGCATTGCTTAAGCCCAGTAGTTTCAGGTTGCTGTGAGCTAGGCACTCTAGCCCAGGTGATAGAGGAAGACTCTGTCTCAAAATAAAGTAAACTAAAATAAAAAATAAATAAAAATAAAGTAATGACTATGAACACCTTGCCTAAAGTTTTCCTTTTTAATGTCTGTGATGGTTGATGACATTATCCTAATTGGATCTTATGAGATAGAAGTAGAAACTACTTCAGACTTATTGGTAAGACATTTGCATGGCAGAGGATGAGAGATAACTCTGACTAAAACTCAGAGAACTTGCACCTCCATAAAATTTCTAGGAGTCCAGTTGTGTGAGGAAAGGCAAGATGCTCCTTCAGAGGTGAAGGATAAATTGTTGCATCTGGCCCCTCCTACAACCAATAAAAAGGCACAATGGCCAATCGGATTTTGGAGGCAACATATTTCTCATTTGGATGAGTTGATCCAACTAATTTACTGAGTAACCAAAAAGTTGCTATTATAATTTTGAGTAGAGCCTAGGGCAAGAGAAGGCTCTACAGCAGATCCAGGCTGCCATGCAAGCTGATCTGCCACTTGGCCCATATGATCTAGCATAATTATGGTGCTTGAAGTATTGGTGGCAGATAGGGATGCTGTTTAGAGTGTTGGCAGGTCTCCAGACATGAATCACAACTGAGGCCTTTAGGATTTTAGAGGAAAACCCTTCATCAACTGTAGATAAACTACTCTCCTTTTGAAAACACCTCTTGGCCTGCTACTGGGCCTTAGTAGACACTGACCACTTGACCATGGGCTACCAAGTTACCCTGTGGCCTGAGCTGCCTTTTATGAACTGGGTGTTGCCTGACCACCAAGCCATAAAGTTGGGCATGCACAGCAACACTCCATCATCAAATGAAAGTAGTACATGCATGACTGTACCTGAGCAGGCCTGAAGGCACAAGTAAGTTACATGAAGAAATGGTCCAAATGCTTATGATTCCCCCTCCTGCTACACTGCCTTCCTCTCCCAGCCTGCACCTGTGGTCTCATAGTGAGTTCTCAATGACCATTTAATAGAGGAAAAGAAGATAGATCAGTGTCTGGTTTACAAATGATTCTATGCAGGTACCCCTTAAAAGTAGACAGCTATAGCACTACAGCACCTCCTTGGCATATCACTGAAGGACGATGATGAAAGAAAATCCTACCAGTGGTCAGAACTTTGGGCAGTGCACCTGGTTGGAAGGAATGTGCTTATAAAATTTATGAGAAGGAAATTTGGGAAAGAGGTATGTGGATAGACCTCTCTAAATGAATAAACAATGTGAAGGTATTTGTGCTCCATGTTAATGCTCACCAACAGGTGACCTCAGCAGAGGAAGATTTTAATAATCAGGTGAATAAGATAATATTGTCTGTGGATACCAGTCAGTTTCTTTCCATAGCCACCCCTATCACCAGTGAGTTCATAAAAAAGCAGCCCTGGTGGCAGGGATGGAAGTTAGGCATGGGCTCAGCAACATGGACTTCCACTCACCAAAGCCAACATGGCTATGGCCATAACTGAGTGTCTTATGTACCAGCAGCAAAGACCAGACACTGAACTCACAATATGGTACCATTCCCCAGGGTGATCAACCAGCTATCTTGTAGCAGGCTGATTATATTGGATGTTTTCATTCATGAAGATACAGCATTTTGTTCTTACTGGAATAGACACCTACTCTGCATACAGATTTGCCTTCCTCGACAAGCAATTCTTCTGTCAAAACCCATGTATTTACAGAATGTCTTATCTGCAATCATGGTATTCCACACAGCATTGCTTCTGACCAAGGAACTCACTCCACAACAAAGAAATGTGGTAATGGGTCCATGCACATAGAATTCATTGATCTTACCATGTTCCCCACCACCCTAAAGCAGATGGATGAATAATTGAATGATTTTTTGAAACATGCACTTATAGTACCAGCTGGGTGGAAATACCTTGCAGGGCTGGAGCAAGGCTCTCCATAAGGCTGTATATATTCTGAATCCAATATATGGTACTGTATATAGCATACGATAGGGTACTATTTCTCTGATAGCCAGGATTCACAAGTAGAGGAATCAAGTGGTAGAAGTGGGAGTAGCACCCCTCATCAGCATCTCTATTAACCCATTAGCAAAATGTTTGCATCCTGTTCCCAGAACTATATGTTCTTCTGGCCTCAAGTTCTTAGATCCAGAAGGAAAAATGTTTCTATCGGGTGACACAACTATGATTCCATTGAACTGGAAATGAAGACTGAGTCAACAGGCCCTGAAGGAAGTTATGGTGTTGGTTGGAGTGCTTAATCCTGACCACCAAGACAAAATTAGACTACTTGTCCACAGTGGAGGTAAGAAAAAGCATATCTGGAATGCAGAAGATCCCCTGGAGTATCTCTTAGTATTAACATGCCCTAAACATGCCCTATAATTAAAGTCAGTGGAAAACCATAGCAACCCAATCCAGGCAAGAGTACAAATGACTCGGATCCTTCAGGAATAAAGGTTTGGTTTATCCCACAAAGTAAAGTACCACACACAGCTTTGGTGCTTATTGAAGGCAATAGAATACAGAATGGGTAGATAGAAGAAGAAGGTAGTTATTAATACCAATTATGACCATATAATTAGTTACAGAAATGAAGACTATAATTTTTATATTTCCTCCCTATTTTGCTAAGATTAGGTTTATATGTGTATATATACACATGTATGAAGCAAATATCTATTTTTTTCCTCTCATATTCCCTTTTCATGTAACATAAGATATATTAACTTTATATCAGTATTGAAGTATGGCTAATTTTATATCATAGTATTTAGGATATCAGGAGAAGTGTAAACATAACCCAAGGACTTTACCTCCTATTCTGGGAAAGGGATTAATTTATTTTCAGCTGTACACAGGATAGTTTTACCATGTTAGATGAAATTATCACTTTGTTATTATCTTTACTGAGAGATTAAGTATGATTTATGTAGACACCTATAAGTGCCAAGTTGACAAGGGGTAGACTTATGATGGCTAATATTATGTGTCAACTTGACTGAGCTAAAACATACCCACTTAGCTGGTAAAACATTATTTCTGGGTATATCTGTGAGGATGTTTCTGAAAAAGATTAGCATCAGAATCAGTAGACTGAGCAGAGAATATCTGCTCTCACCAATGTAAGTGGGCATCATCACTGAGGGCCCAAGTCCATCCTGTCCGGCCGACAGACATTAAAGTTCCTGGTTTTTAGGCTTCAGACTCTGGGACTCACACAAGCATCCTACCCTCCAGTTCTCAAGTTCTCACTATTGAATCTTTTGTCTTAGGCCTTTGGACTCAGACTGGATTACACTACTGGCTTTTCTGGTTCTCCAGCTTGCAGATGGCATATCATGGGAATTCTCTGCCTCCAAAATTGTGAGAGTCAATTCCCATAATAAATCCCTTCTTATCTATCTTTCTATCTATCTATCTATCCATCTAATTTATATTCATCCAACTGGTTTTGTTTCTCTGGAGAACTCTGACTAATGTCCCTGTCCAAAATGCTCTGCATTTTCCCTCTGGTGTTCTAGCTAGTTTAGTCTCATCCTGTCAATGTCTCAAAATTGATTGATGACATAAAAGTGACTTCTCTTCTCAAGTGATTATATATAACCACCTCTAATTATTTTGGGCAAGTTTTCTTTCTTCTGATTGATACCTCAGATAGATTCATGAATAATTAATTCATCTTTTTTTTTAGCTTTTCCTTTAAAGAGCATGATTTGTACACTGCTATGAGTTTTTCACCTTACACATTTTGCCTCAACCCATTTATAATGAGGATATATGGGATATTAGAATATTTGTCTTTGAGTCATACCCATTAAATCTCAATAAACTGGTCCATTGTAGCGGTAGATGTGATGTAAATACAAATTAAAATAGCAAATTTTCTATGTTTTATTTTAAAATAAATTAGCCAAAATTCAAGTTTATCCCTATATAAGCTGTCACTCAATAGTTTAATTACTCATAATCTCCTGAAGTGTGTTTATAAATCCAATGCCAGAAAAAGAATCAGTGATACTATTTTACTACCTGAAGGATTTGAAAATTAGGGACATTATTTCTGAAATCTGTGCACATCCATGGTATTGCATCATATATGAAAACACCTTCCTTCATGAGTATCAAAATAGAAAATCCATTTGATATGTCTGCTTTGTAGTAAAAAAAAAAAATCTAGTCATCAAAGAGTATAAGTCACAAATAAGGAATACATTATTGACTGTACTCTGAAATTTGGATGGAAATCAGAGTTTAAGAGTTTTACAGAAATCAAGGAGCAAGATCAGGGAATCAGAGGAGCAGTGGTATTTATACCAGAAGTCAGATAACTAACAGATGGGGCTTGAAGAGGTTGAAGACACACTGAGATTTCTAGAAGATCAGAAATGGAGGAAGAGCAACTGGGACCCCCGTCTATTTCTAGTGATGTCTTTCCATATGCTTACTCTAGCTCTATAGTTAAACATAGGAAATCAGTCCAGCAACTTTTCCAAAATGTTCAGACCTCACCTGAGGTTCTTAAGAGGTTACTGGAACATTATGACCCTAATTTTTGCGCCACTCAATATTATGTCCATATGGCCACAGTTATAGGGCTCCTTAGGGTAATCAAAAAAGAAAGGAGAAAGAAAAAAAGGAAAGAAAGGAAAAAAAAGGAAAGAAAAGAAAAGAAAGGAAAGAAAGGAAGAAAGGAAGAGGGGAAGAAGAAAGAAAGAAAGAAAGAAAGAAAGAAAGAAAGAAAGAAAGAAAGAAAGAAAGAAAGAGAGAGAGAGAGAGAGAGAGAGAGAGAGAGAGAGAGAAAGAAAGAAAGAAAGAAAGAAAGAAAGAAAGAAAGAAAGAAAGAAAGAAGAAAAAGAATTTTGAAAATTTAAAATTTTTCTTAAGAAAAAGAAAAAGGAAGAAGTCAAAACTCTGAAGCTATTTTTTGGGTTTGCCAAGAACAAGAACCCTTGAAGTTGTGCATGGTAATGAACAAAATTTTATGAGTGTAGCATATGCTTGCCAGTACTAAAAACAACTATAATCAGTAACAAAGTCAGAATTTAACTTTAAGTTATAGAGAACATGTTCTTTTGGCAGAATTTGCTTATTAAATTTGTATAATATTTAATTAACGAGCCACAGACCACAGTTTCCATTACAGAGTTCAGATTATCTATGTATGATATTATCTCTAATGTGTTAAAGAAAAAAGGAGGAAAAGAAAGAATAAATAAGAACTAGAGAAAAACATGATCCATAATTTGGTAAATTAGGTAAGAGTATATACTTATATTCATTAGAGGGAAGTTCAGCTGATATTATTTAGATGGCTTTAGGGATTGTTGGCTTAATTGGTCTTGCAATATTAAGTCTTCCTATGTTCAGCTTACTCCCATCTATGTATGCACTTAGAATATCTGACAAAATTAAATTAGAAAGATGCAATTTATATTTTTCTAACCCACTGCACCAACACACACACACTCACACACACACACACACACACACATTCAAATTTCTCCAAAGGAAGAAGAGCAAGTGTTTCATATTAGAAGGCAAGAATTTTAAACTGGTAGGCCCAAGGTCAAGCAAGTAAAATCAAGACATGAAATGACAAATGTAGGTGCAAATATATACTTACTATGAACAGTAGGGACTCTGGTAACTGGTGCACTCATGCTTGTCCAAATGGGGCTACCACTGCTCAATTCATCCCATTTAGAACAAAGAGCCAGTAACTGCTAGCCTCTTGTTTTTCTTTTTGCAAGAAGCCAGAAATCTGGATCTCTAAGTAAAATATCCCAATTTTTAAATGTTGGCTCAATTTTATAAAAAACACCATGTGGGCCAAACAAAACACTGCATGCACCAAGGTCAACCCATAAGACAATAGCATGTGACTTCTACTCTAAGTAATTGGCTATAGAGTCAAGGAATTTTATGTTTGTATGTAGATATAAATACTTGAAATCATAAAATAGTGTTGTTTGGTATAAAATCCAAAGGAAAAAGTCAAAATCAGATCAATATTACTATCCTAATGCTAGTTTTTACTGCAAAACACAGCAAATAAGGATTAGAAATTCCAAAATACTTTCCATCATTGTATAGATCCTAGCCAAGTTTTTCATTCTTTGTTTAAAGAACAAGGACCTATTGAATCCATTACATCTTCTTTTAATTTTTATTCAGAATAATTTAAGCTTACAGGACCTAACACATGTGTACCCACCACCCAGATTCGCAAAATCTGAATATTTGCCACACCCACCTCACTTTTTTTTTTTAACAAAAATAAAGCTTTACAGATACAATTAAAATCCCCTAAATACCCTATACCTCATATTCTCCTTCCTCGCTTTCCAGAAATAACAACTATTCTGAAGGTGGTATTTATCGGTCCCCTTTTTACTACATAGTTATGTGTCCATATGCAATATGCCACATTGGCTATTGCTTTAAACTTTACTATATCGTCCTGCAAACTACTTTGTTCACTCAATAGTTTATTTTGAATTATGTCTATATTGACACATATAATCTTCATTTATTTTATTTTTTTCTAGTTCTAGCCTTTATACTTGCTTTTCTTAAGCTGTTTACTTTAAGGTACTTTTGGACATACAGAAAGCTGCAGAATATTAATGGTAGAGAAAGCTCATTGTATTCCTTTTATCCTCTAATGTTAACTTATGTGAACATAATACAGTTACCAAACAAGGAGGGTGTCAAACTTTAGTAAAATACTCATAATTACACTACAACCTTATTTGAATTTTTACCAGGTTTTCTCTTAATGTTCTTTTTGTTCCTGGATCCAATCCAGGGTGTTGCATTTATTTGTTCTGTCTCCACATCTCCTCCAGTCTGTGAGAATTCCTCAACCTTCCCTTGTTTTTCATGACCTTTAAACTTTTATGAGTCCCAGTCAGTTATTTTGGAAATTTTATTCCAATTTGGATTCATCTAATATTTTCTTATAATTAGAGTAAGTTTGTGTATTTTCAGTAAGAAAATCATAGAAATATTGTGGCGTTCTCAGTGGATCATGCTTATTATCGATGATGTTGACATTAGTTACTTGGTTAAAGGGGTATTTCTCATTGAAAAGTTACCTTTATTACTGATAAGTATCTGGGAGAGATAATTGAGATAAAGTTATCATTCTCTTCTCCTCAAACTTTTGCCTACTAATGTTTATCATCAATCAGATCCTGCCTAGAACAATTATTACTATTTTGTTTGCCTAACGGTGATTTCATGAATCTCTTATTCTTTCTACAGTCAATAATTGAAATTCTTATGTGGGGAACAGTCCCTTCATCACAAATTATTTATTTATTAAGTTATTTATTTATCAATATGAACTCATGGATATCTATCTTAGTCTCTGGGTTATGGATTATAATCCAATGCTGTCACTGTTTATTAGTTTGTTGTTGAAATTTTCCACCTTTGGTCATTGGGAGCTCTTTTCATTTGGTTTCTATGGCCTTTTGACATAATTCTATTTTCTGAGCACTTCATTATTTCCTGTCGTCATGAAATATTCAAGTCCCACGTTACATTTTTCCAGCACCAGTCTTGGAATCAACCACTTCTCCAAAGAACTCTTGTAGTCTTGCTTTCTTTAATTAGACCACAATATTTAGAAACCAAGATATGGGTGCTAGATGTGCTCATTACTGCAGAAATATCATTGCTCCTTGGTCTTCTTAGCAGACAAAGTAAGTAAAATATATGTATATATACTAATTCACAAAGATACACACTTGTATTCTGTATCTATCTGTGTGTATTCTGTATCTATCTGTCTGTATATGTATTATATAGAAATTTATACTGATATTTCCTATTCCTATATAACACAATTTTTTCCTAGTCTTTCCACCTTTCTTTATTGAAACTTCTTTCTCTGATGATGAAAAACTTGTATAATATTGCCTAAAATATATTTCTTCAAACCCAGTATACACATACATTAGTTTCAGTTTATTAACCTATATCCATATGAAAAATAAATTTACTAGAGAACAGTATTTTCATACAGTTCCTTTTATCTTTGGTCTTACAGTATCCAGGTAAGTTTTTATTTCACAAAGTTATTTAGGTTAGTTTTTTCTTTCCCATCTTCTTCACAGTGATTATATCATTCATTCATTCCTCATCCTAACTAACTTGGTTTCGCTCCCCACTTCTTGCCATTTCATTTCCACCCAGCCCCATAGGTTATTTATTTTGCAAAAATGAACAGATGTATATTTGCTAAAATCCTTTGCTTTCTTACATGAAGGATAGCACATTGTAGGCATAATTTTGTATTTTACTTTTTTCACTTATTGCTATAGCCTGGGAATCACTCTAAAATAAAGACATTTATCTTTTTTTTTTTTTTTTTGCAGAAGCATAGCATTCCATTCTGTACATGTACAACAGTTTATTCAACTACACTTTTGTAGTTATACTCAATGCTGCAGTGAATCACCCTCTGTGCATACATTTTCATATTGTTGAAGGTATATCTTCAGCATAGATTCCTAGAAGTGGTATTGCTGTTTCAAAAGGTAAGAGCATATAGTTTATTAAGTATTGCCTAATTTCCTGCCAGAAGAACTGCACTGATGTATGAAAGTGCCTATTTCCCCACAGCCTCACCAACATAGTATGTTTTTATACTTTTTAGTTTTTTTTCAGTATTACAGATTAGAAATGGTATTGTAGTGTTTTAATTCACATTTCTCTAATTATGAGTTAGAACATTGTTTACATTATTTAAGAGTAATTTCTATAATTTTTTTTAATTCACTGGTCATATCTTTCTCATTTTTATATCAAATTTTTGTTTCCTTAAGACTCAATTTTTAATATTTTCTTATTCAACATAATAGCCCTTTGCTATAATATATACTGTGAATATTCTACTTTGTTAGATATCTTTGGATACCTTTTATGTTTTCTATGTATATAGTAAAATTTATCAATCTTTTTTTATTGCTTCTGGATTTTGAATCAAGATTAAAAAGCCTTTTGCTACATCAAGTTCAAAGAGGAATTCACCTTTGTTTTCATCTAGGGCTAATATGGCTTATTCTTGCATAAAGTGTTTATCCTTGAGTATGCTGTAAGATACGGATCTAATTTGAACTTCTTATAAGGGATCACTCAGTTGTCTCATTATTACTTAATTAAAAAAATCCACCTTTACCTCATTAATCTGAGATGATACTTTTATTGTATACTAAATTTCTAAATATACTTGGTCTATAACTGAACTATCTATTCCATTACCATGGTATATTTGTACATTCATGTTCCAGAACCATACTATTTTACATATAGAAGTTTTATAGTATGTTTTAATGTTTGAAAGGGCTAGTCCCCCCTTGTAATTTTTCTCTGTATTTTCCTGGCTATTGCATGTTTTTTTTTTTTTTTGTCCATATAAACATCAGTATCAACCTGTCTAATTCCATCAAATAGCTTGCTGATATCTTTTGTACTCACAATGAACTTATAAGTTATCTTAGAGAGAACTATAATATTTGTATCAAATCATCATTTATTGTAATATTGAGTTATGAAACAGGGAGTTTTTTTCTCATTGTTTAACTTTATTTTTGTGTTTTTCAAGAGTGTTCTAAAAATTGCCTTGTATAGTTTTTACATGTTTTCTGTTAAATATATTTTTATGTATTTTTTTAAATTTCAAAATATTATGGGAGTACAAATGTTTTTGGTTACATGTATCAATTGTTTTATGCTTGAGTCAGGGTTATAAATGTGTCCATCACCTAGATAGTGTTCATTGTACATGTTAGGTAGATTTTTGTCTATTCTTTCTTTCCCTCTTCCCCCAGCTTGATTTCCACTGGGCTTTACTTCCTTCTGTGCATATGTGTACTCATCAGTTAGTTGAGGTTTAATAGTGAGTACATTAGATATTTGTTTTTCCATTCTTTAGATACTTAACTTAGGATAATGGTCTCCAGCTTCATCCAAATTGTTGCAATTTGGCTACATGAAGCAATACTACTTCGTGGCTGCGTAGTATTCCATTATATATATATATATATATATATATATATATATATATATACACACACACACACACACACACACACACACACACATATATATAAAATCTCCCATATTTTGTTAAGCCAGTGAATTGATGGACACTTGGGTTGATCTACATCTTTGCAATTGTGAATTGTGCTGCAATAAACACTTGATTGCAGGTGTCTCTTTGATAAAATCACTTTTTTCCCTTTCAGTAACCCATTAGTGGTATTGCTGGATCAAATGGTAGGTCTACTTTTATTTCTTTGAGGAATCTCCATACTGTTTTCCATAGAGGTTGTACTAATTTGCAATTCCACCAACAGTGTATAAGCTTGCCTTTCTCTCTGCATCCATGCCCACATCTATCGTTTTTGGACTTTTAAATAAAAGTCATTCTAACTGGGGTAAGGTGATATCTCCTTGTAGTTTTAATTTCCATTTCCCTGATAAATAGTGATGTTAAGCATTTCTTCATATATTTTGGCTATTTATCTATCTTGTTTTGAAAAGCTGTTCATCTCTTTTCCTCACTTTTTTAAAATTTCAGAATATTAGGCCAGGCGCAGTGGCTCACGCCTGTAATCCTGGCACTCTGGGAGGCCGAGGTGGGCGGATTGCTCGAGGTCAGGAGTTTGAAACCAGCCTGAGCGAGCGCGAGACCCCGTCTCTATTATAAATAGGAAGAAATTAATTTGCCAACTATATATATAGAAAAAATTACCGGGCATGGTGGTGCATGCCTGTAGTCCCAGCTACTCGGGAGGCCGAGGCAGAAGGATCCCTTGAGCCCAGGAGTTTGAGGTTGCTGTGAGCCAGGCTGATACCACGGCACTCACTCTAGCCTCGGCAACAAAGTGAGACTCTGTCTCAAAAAAAAAAAAAAATTCAGAATATTACAGGAGTACAAATATTTTGGTTATATAAATTGCTTTTGTCCATTTGAGTCAAAGTTATAAGTGTGCCCTTTCTCCAGATAGTGTGCATCGTACCTGTTAGCTGTAAATTTACCCCCCCCAAATTCCCCCTCCCACCTGTCTGATTTCTAATGAATGTTATTTCCAAATGTGCACATAAGTGTTGATCGGTTAGCTGCAATTTAATAGTGAGTACATGTGGTGTTTGTTTTTCCATTCTTGTGATACTTCACTTAGAAGTTCTCCAGTTCCATCCAGGTTAATAAAAGAAGTATTAGTTCACCATTTTTTTTAATGGCTGAGTAGCACTCCATGATATATATACACCTGCTTTTTCATGTGGTTGTTTGTTTTTCCCTGCTGATTTGCTTGAGTTCTTTGTAGATTCTGGTTATTAGCCTTTTATCATATGTATAGCTTGTGAATATTTTCTCCCACTCTGTAGGTTGTCTACTTGGTCTGTTGATTATTTCCATAGATATGCAGAAGCTTTTAAATTTAATCATATCCCATTTATTTACTTTAGTTGTTGCTGTAATAGCCATTGGGATCTTCTTTACAAAGTCTTTGCTTAGGCTGACATCTAGAAGACTTTTTACAAAATTTTCTTCTAGGATTCTAATGGCTTCATGCCTTACATTTAAGTGTTTTATCCATTATGAATGAATTTTTGTCAGTGGTGAGAGATACGGATCCTGTTTCAATCTTCTGCATGTGGCTATTCAATTTTCCTAGCACCATTTATTGAATAGGGATTCTTTTTCACAGTGTATATTGTTGTCTGCTTTGTCAAAGATCAATTGGCTGTATGTGGATGGTTTTATATCTGGGTTCTCTGTTCTGTACCATTGGTCTACACCTCTATTTTTGTGCCAATACCATGCTGTTTTGCTTACTATAGCCTTGTATTATACTTTGAAGTCTGGTAATGTGATGCCTCCAGATTTGTTCTTTTTTCTTAATATTTATTTGACTAGTTGGACTCTTTTCTGGTTCCAAATGAAGTATAGAATTATTTTTTCTAGATCTGGGAAATATGTCATTGGTTTTTTGATGGTGATTGCATTGAATCTGTAAATCACTTTGGGTAGTATGGACATTTTAACAATATTGATTCTACTAATTCATGAACATGTCATGTTTTTCCATTTGTTTGTGTCATGTGCAATTTTTTTTCTTCAGTGTTTTGTAGTTCTCTTTGTAGAGATCTTTCACCTCCTGGGTTAAGTATAGTCCTAGGTATTTTATTTTCTTTGTAGCTATTGAGAATGATATTGAGTCTTTGATTTGACTCTCAGCTTGCCTATTATTGATGTATAGGGATGCTACAAAGATGATCATTATATAATGGCAAAGCATGCAATTCAACAAGAAGACATAACAATCCTAAATATTTATGCACCTACCACAGAAGCACCCAGATTCATAAAGCAAACCCTAGTAGATTCAAGCAAACAGATAAACAGCAGCATCATAATTGCCATGGACTTCGACACTGCAAAACTGGACAGATCATCCAAGCAGAAAATAAGTAAAACAACCACTGGACTTCACGGAGACTCTAGAAAAAATGAGACTAATAGTGATTTACAGAACATTTTACCAAATAATTATTGAATATGCATTCTTTTCACCTCACATGGAACATTCTCCAAAAATGATCACATCTTAGACCACAAAACATGTCTCAACAAATTCAAAAAATGGATATCATACCATGTATCTTTTCAGATCACAGTGGAATAAAACTAGAAATCAACTCCAAGAGAAACATTTAATTCTACATAAAGTCATAGAAACTAAACAACATGATGCTGAACAATTATTGGGCCAATAATGAAGTTAAGCTGGAAATCAAAAGATTCCTCAAGCTGAAGGACAAATAGGACACAAGCTACCAAAATTCATGATATGCAGCAAAAGCAGTCATAGAGGGAAAATTCATAGGCTTAAAATGCCTACATCAGAAAGACTGAAAGATCACAAATTAACAATCTAATGACACATCTCAAGGAACTAGAAGAAGAAGAGTGAACCACACCCAAATCCAGCAGAAGAAAAGAAATAACTAAGGTCAGAGCAGAACTAAATGAAATGAAAAATGAAAATACAATACAAAGGATCAACGAAACAAAAAGTTGATTCTTTGAAAAGATAAACAAATTGATATACCTCTTGCTAGATTAACCAGGAATAGAAGAGAAAGGACCAAAATAAGCTCAGTCACAAATTTAAAAGGAGATATTACAACTGATCGGACAGAAATACAAAATATAATCTGTGAATACTATGAAAATCTCTATGCACATAAACTTTAAAATGTAGAGGAAATGGATAAATTCCCAGAAATACACAACCTCCCAAGACTCAATCAGAATGAAATAGAACTCCTGAACAAACCAATAATGAGGAACAAGATTGAAGCAGTAATAAAAAAATTTTCAATAACAGCAACAACAAAAGAGCCCCAGACCAAATGGATTCTCAGCCAAATATTACCAGACATGCAAAAAATAGCTGATAACCATACTGCAAAAATTATTTCATAACATCAGGAAGAAGGAAATCCTCCCCAGCTCATTCTTATGAAGCCAGTATCACTTTGATACCAAAGCTAGGAAAGGGCACAGCAAAAATGAATACTACAGGATAATATCCCTTATGAATATAAATGCAAATATCCCCATTAATATACTAGCAAACTGAATTCAACAGCACATCAAAAGAATAATCCACCATGGCCAAGAGGGCTTTATCACAGTGATGCAGGGATGGTTCAACATATGGACATCAATAAATGTGATTCACCATATAAATAGAAGCAAAACCAAGACCATATGATCACCTCATTAGATGCAGAAAAAGCATTCAACAAAATTCAGCACTCATTCATGATAAAAACCCTCAACAGAGTAGACATAGAAGGAACATACCTCAAAATTATAAAAGCCATATATGACAAACCCACAGCCATCATCATACTGAATGGGAAAAATTGAGAGCATTCCCACTAAGAAATGGAAGAAGATAAATGTGATCACTGTCAACACTTATATTAAATATAGTGCTGGAAGTCCTAGCCAGAGCAATCAAGCACGAGAAAAAAATAAAGCATATCTAAGTCAGGAAAGAAGTCAAACTATCATCACTTTTTGCTGACAATATGATCTTATATCTAGAAATGCCCAAAGACTGCACCAAAAGACTCCTGGAATTGATAGACAAATTCAGCAAAGTCTCAGGTTACAAAATCAATATTTTAAAATATTTAATCTTTTTTTTTGCAATAATAAGTAGATGTTTGGGGTACACATTATGTACTTTGTTGTTTGTGTAGATGAAGCCTACTGATTTCCGTGTGTTACTTTTATACCCTGCTATTTTACTCAGCTCTTTTATTGTCAGAGTTAGTTGTAACATAGATTGTCTGTAGTTTCAATGTATATACTCATACTATATGCAAATGGGATAGTTTTGCTCATTTTTTACCCATTTCTTTATCTCTAATATATTTCTCTTCTGAGATTTAATTGGCCAATATTTTAACACAATGTCATATAACAGCAGAGACTGTGGGGTTCTTTGCTTTGTCCTTAGTGTGAGAGGAAATGCTCTAGTGCTTTCACTGTTTGTATTACATAAGATGCTAGCTGTAGGAATGAGAATTCATATATCAAATTAATGTATTTATTAACAGGAAAAGGTTGCTTTTGATAAATCCATTGCATTTCTTCAGATATCTTCAGTGTGGATAATCACCACAGCTTTGGTTATAATGGAATTTACATGTTTCTTCTCAATTATATGACTCTCAAAATAAGAAATATCTTGAAGCCTGGTTGGTAGAACTGTATTTGCTACTGTAGCTTTGAATTAGGAAGAAAACCTATGGATGTCTCTCAATTATAATCATTTTTTCTCCTGAAACTTAGACCTGATACCAAGAGTGAGAGTATACCTGAGTGTATAATGGCAGCAAGTATAGATTTAGAGGATAGTAACATCTCCATCTGTAAAGCCAACACCTTGGGAATAAACAGTTATGAAAAACTGCCAAGTTCTAGACTTTTAAATCTTGCAAGCCCTGAGTACTTCTGGCAAAATCATTATCACCATTTATATCCCAAAATGTTGAAACTTAAGAGAAAGAGAAGAGGGGAACATAACTGAGAGAGAGGGAGAAAAAGAGGGGGGAGAAAGGGAGACAAGGAGAGAGGAGGAAGGGAGGGTTCAAGAAAGCAAGGCAGGAAAAAAGAGAGAAGGGAAATAATAACTGGGAAAGAAGAGAAGTAGGAGAAAGGAGAAAAAGAGAGGTAGATATAATAAGAAAAATAATGCTAAAATGACTAATGTTTGGATACAACCCAATGCTACTACTATTTGGTCATGAATTCAGGTCTAAATGTAAAATATATATATTAAAGACATCAAGGGAGATTTCTGTTTCTGGCAATGAGAAGACCAGATATCACCATAAACAACATAAATAACATGTGAACAGTACCACTTTAAGTACATTTCTGAGATCCTCTGGGTCAGGAGGAATACAGCACCACTATCATCACATCCCTACTATTCAGTATTTCTTAGAAAGCCAAAGCTGTTATCTGTGCTGACATTACAACAGATACACATTTATATTTAATTTCAACTAGGAATTTTGGTGTTAGCTATGACCCATCTCATTCTATCTTATTTCTACTTTGCTAATTCTATGTTTTCTATATTTACTTTTTGTTAGTTTAACTATTCTATTTATATTTTTGTCTACTTCTATATTGGAAAAATTTCTGGCAAATCACAAAATGTATGCTGATCTGAATTTTCTATTTTCCGTTTTCTCCAGATTCACAAGTATTGACAGTAAAATTAACTCAATAATAGTGAGCTAAGTTGCTAAACCATTTGGAGTGTATAAAAATTAATATGGCAAGGTCAGTATATTCCATAAATTCAGTAAGTTGGAGAGGCAAGCATAGTCAAAGTAATTAAAATTCTAATTTATTATGGGATCATTTGTGTGATAAAAAAGAGACAAATAGAGGGATGTGGGAGCACTGTGGAGAAAAAGGTTAATTAGTTTTTGTTGTGTTGAATATAAGGAGGTATCAAGAAGTGGAAAGCATGTGGGATGAACTTAAATCAGAATCTAAAACAAGGAAAAGCCAAAACTCTCTAATCACCACAATTCCTTAGCTGCCTGGTTAAAGCCTAAGAAATGCCATTCAGGGGTGTATAATGGTCCATTCACCTCTGATAATGACATCAGAAGGACATTTTATATTTTACAACATGTCCAAAAATAGATTTTTTTAAATATTTGGATTCTATCTGGAAAAGCTTTATCTCACTGTGTCAAAAATAAATCTTAAAACGTATTGTAACATATACACATATAAATATATGTGTCCATATATATACACAAAATCATTAAGCTAAAAACTTAAAATTAATTATTATAGTAAAAAAGAAAGAAATATTGGATTGATGTTTTAATTATATTAATGTATTTTTGGACAAAATAGGAGAAACTTTTATGCTTGCCTATTCATCTGTGTCTCAGTTCATTTGTTCTGCCCTAATGAAATACTTGAGACTGAATAATTTACATAGAACAGAAATGTATTTTCTCACAGTTCTTGAGGCTGGGAAGTCCAAAATCATGTCAACAGCATCTCTGAAAGCTGCTCTCTCTGATTTCCAGATGGTGTCTTATGGCTACATTCTCTAGAGGGAAAGAACACTTTGTCCCCCCATGGTGGAAGGGATAGAAGGACAAGACAAACTCAAATACCCTGTGAAGCCTCTTTTATAAGGGCCTTCCTTAATCCCATTAGGAACCATTAGGGAGGAGATCTCATGATCTAATAACCTCCTAAAGGGCCTGTCTGTTAATACTCTCACACTGGCCATTAAGTTTCAACACCTGAATTTTGACGGGGACACATGCAACTATAGAAATTTGCCACAGTAATAAATAATAACAATGCTGAGCTGTATAAGTCCATTTTGTATTGCTATAAAGGAATACCTGAGGCTAGGCAATTCATACAGAAAAGAGGTTTATTTGGCTCACAGTTACACAGACTGTACAAGAAACATGGCGTGAGCATCTGCTTCTGGTGAGGGCTTCAGGGATCTTCCAATCAAGGCAGAAGGTGAAAGGGGAGCAGGTATGTCATATGGTGAGAGGAGGAGTGAGAGAGAGAAAGAGGGGTGCCACGCACTTTTAAACAACCATCTTTCCCATGAACTAATAGAGGGAAAATTCACTTATTACCATAGGAAGGGTATCAAACCATTCATGAGGGATCCACCTCTATGATTCAAACACCACCCACTACTCCCCACCTCCAACACTGGGGATCAAATTTCAACTTGAGATTTGGAGGGGACATATATCCAAACTGTATCAATGCTTATCAAGGATTTCATGAATATGGATCTTCACCACATATTCATGTTTGACAGACAGTATAACCAGACTTTTGTCAATCTATCTTCACTCACAGCTGATTGGGGGGAAAAAACCTTATTTATTGATATTAATTTTGAAAAGTTTCAATGAAGCAACAGATACGAAAATAGGTAGGAAATGTAGTAAAGGATAAGTTGGGCAAAAATTCATGAGAACCCCTTTTTATAGCAAAATATCAAAATTTATAGTATTATTGAAGGCCTTATTTCATCAGGATTGATTCTAGAAGCTTTTAAATATCTTCACATTTTAAGGAATTTAACTAAAATACCATCATCATAAAATTCATCATAAATCTCAGTTATAGGCTATAAAAACGTCCAAAGTTTTTCTCCTGCAAAATTCAGAGCAAAAGACTAAATGATGGCAAACACTGACATTATTTGATCCACTTCTTTAGAACAAGTATCTAGTTTTTATTGGAAACAAGGACTACATTCAACTTTGTTTTCTTTATTACTTCTAGTAATATAAGAATATCTTCTGTCATATCTCCTAGCATTCTTCAAAATATGTCTTTTTTCTACATAAATATTCATTTCTTTATATTTTATTGTTACATGACTAATATTCTGCATAGTTTTTGTGTACCAATAATTATCAAGGAACAATTATAGAGTTTGTTTTTCACTCTTCAAAGCTAATTCTGTCCATTTGCAAAAGTCTTTGTGGTCACACAGAATGTCAGGATTGAAGTAACTAAAGTCCTATTTCTTTGTATTTATAATCAGTGTGCTTTCATTGTTTCTTTAAAAAGTTTAAACTTAGAAATAAATAGGAACACAGGATTGGATATATAAGACTAACTGAAGGTAGTTCAAATGTTTCTGAACCATTATGAACTTCCTTTGGAAACCAATACAAGTAGTAAAATCCTTGCATGTTGAGAATCTTCTGTATGATTTTTTTCAAGTTAACAATGTTATTAAAATATTAATAATAAAAATGTACTAATTTTAAGTGTATAAATTTCAATCATATATATAAATTATATAAAAATAAAACATTAACCACAGCAGTTATTTAAAGTAAGGGTTGGCAAAATTTCTTTAAAAAGCCAGATAGTAAATATTTTAGGCTTTTTTTGTACCAAGAATAAAAACTGAAGATATTATGTAGATACTAATATAACAAAAAAGAAAAAAATTTCACAATTTATTGTTGACCACTTAAAAACGTATTTATATTATGTTATGTTCTGGATTTGATCCACAAACCATAGTTTGCCAAGCCTTCCCTGATTTACAGCCTAGAGAAACAAAATTTGGGGAGAAAAATATTTTAACCACTGACATTGTTTAGAATTGTGATTTTTAAAATGTAGACTTAATTTTATTATTATTTTTAAATTATCTATAGCTAGTGTAATCTCTTATATTGCTTACAATGAAATCATTCCTATTGGCAGTCACTGTATATAAATAGAATATGTAAATAAAAAGACAATGGAAATTTGCTCTTTAGAAATATATACTCCAGAAAGCACGGTCTCCCCCTCTTTTCTTTCTCTTGGTGGGCCAATGTTTTGTTTTGTTTTCATTATTAGGGTAAATGGTAATTCTAAATAAAAGATGGCAAAGTACTTTGTAAAGGTCAGAAAAACTTCAGCTTAAAAAATAATAGTTCCATTTGTTTTTATTTTTTTACCTTTCAGTCAACATTCTCTAAGTTTAGTATTTTAATAGAAAAATCCCTTATGCTTTGCTTGTGTTCAATCAACTTAAAATGTGGGTGATTATGTCACCTCTGAATAATCCATTGTTACCATGCAAAACGAAAGGAGGTAGATATCCAATAGTGATAGATAACCTACTTTTGAGAAACAACCTCTTTATTTTGAATTGTTTAATTACAGGATCCAGTAAGTGTTAAATACCTTAGTTATCTGCCTATTGTTTTCTGGCAGTGACATTATTGCAAAATGGTCACTAGTCACCAACAGAAAAAAATGTTTAAAATCTTGACAATATTCACAACCTGATATTAAATGAAGAGAGGAAATAGATGACTTTTAAGTCCCTTTTAGGAGATTCTATGACATTTCCATATAATATCATCAACTGGCAAATTAAAGAACCAATTATCAGTATAATATTTGGTTATGAAGCATTTGTATTATAATAGAGAAACCAAATGGTAACAAATTAAAAGCAGAATAAATAACAAAATTTGAGAGAGTAGATCAAAGAAGTTTGTTGGCCTACTTGTCTCTTTAAATGTCTAATAAACAAAGACAGAAAATATGTTCTTTTAGAACAAAGTAAATGGATTGATTTGTTTTGTATAATATTACCCTAACAACAAAAGATTTAGAAGTAGACATTTAGTGGATGGCCCAGGCAGCTATCTTTGTCTAGTAACACTTTTAACCTTTGAAAATCCCTAATTGCCTATCGTTAAGGAATTTTTCCTCATTATGATTCAGAGCATTAGACTTTATCAATAATTTGCAACATTGTGTGAATATGTCCAATAGACACATAAAGAGACAGCTTCCCATATGAAACTCAGGTTTGAAATTATTAACATAACTAAGCAAACCTATTAAGGTGTCTAGGTACGTCATGCAGGAAGAAGGTGATCATTGGCTACTCACAGAATATAGACACATATCACTTAACTGTTTGTCAAATTATTGGCATATTAAGCAAAACCAGAGTTGAATTTTAAGATACCTCGAAAACATTTCAATATTTTGCTATCTTTAAAATTAATCTGTTTCAAGTTTAAAATACATGATTCAAAGTCATACAAAACATAATTCTAAGTGTTTAGGATGTTTTTGAAACTATAACAAAGATTAATAATCTACAAGAATTGATCTCTGGTCTTTCTGTCTCAGCTAGAAATGACCCTAAGCCAAGGATGTAAACTTCAGCTTGTGGCCCAAATCTGACCACCTCCTGTCTCTGGAAATAAAAATTGGCGAACATAGCCCATTCATTTACATATTGTCTCTGGCTGCTTTTGAGCTACAATGGCAGAGTTAAGTAGTTGCAACAGTGACCTTATGGCCTGAAAACCTAAAATATTTACTCCCTGACCCTTCACAGAAAACATTTCTTGGTCCCTGGTCTAAACTAACAAATCCAACTTAATAAAAGAATAAATACTACCATGATGTTAAAAATGAAAGTACAGCATAGTACTCTATTATTCATATTCTTTAAACTATAAATATAGGACATTCTTGACACACATATTAACTATCAAAGTGATAAATTTGAGTCTTAGTGGTAAAAGGAAACTGGACTCTCTGAATCCAGATCCAAGTTCAATTCCCTATTTGTATTATTAGATCCACCTATTCTGTTCCCCTCTAAGAACGAACTTTCCCAGTCCAAAAGCTCGAACTCTACTCTTCATTCTAAATTTCTGCCTTCCCAGTAAAATTAGTCATGATAGTATTTCAAGGTTTTCCATTCCCTACAACATTGGAAATTTACTAAATCTGAAGTTCCCTCTCTGTGGTGAATCATAATAATAATATGCTCTGAATAATTTTTTTTGCTGCAGTATAGCAATGTGGTAGCCAGGGTCTAAACTGTTCCAAAGAGTTGAGAAAATATAAGCCAAGTCTGAACGTACCCAAAGGAATACATATGCTAGCTGCAGCTGTCTTAAAAACAATTGGGAGAAATAATTTTGGATTTATAAGGTAAGTAAATATGACTAATAAACATTAGACTCTTGCATAAGATCCTACTTTGTGCTCACAAGCACCCTCATGGGGGTACTGAGGGGTGAAATTCTGCCAAACTTGTTGAACATTAAGAAACCTTACTCATAACGCAACTTTGCTATTTAGATCTCTTCTGGATCCCACCAAAAAGGCATTTCCCCCGGTTGAGAATTCTAATGAAATTTGTCTTCATCCATGCGTGGGACTAAATTCGGCCCAGAAAATAAAGTAACTGTGTTAAGCGGCAGACATGCTTGGCTGGCTTTATATTCCACAGCTATGAAATGATAATAAATAACTAGAAAAACAGGCAGCAACTAAAGTAATGCCACCCAATCAACCAACAAACTTTAGTTGGTGCCATTAATTTATTGAGCCCATTAAATCAGAAATAAGATGAAGTAAATACCAAGGGAGAATATAACCTACTTCACTGGGTAAAGGTGGAAGTCATACTAATTTTTAACTGACACTAGAAAATAATGTAAGCTAATCTTATCTTTTAAAGGTATAACAGAAGAAGTGAGAACAGGTAAAATGAACCTTGCTCACTTCCTCAAGGACCTATGCAGGGGTCTTCAAACTTTTTAAACAGGGGGACAGTCCACTGTCCCTCAGACCATTGGAGGGCCGTTGGAGAGTGCGGCTCACAGTCCACACATGCGCACTGTGGGCCTGGGAGCAGTCGGCTGCTAAGCAGGACAGACAGCAGCAGCAAAAACACCCAGAGCACCAGATAAATGTCCTCTGTGGGCCACATGTGGCCTGCAGGCCAGTTTGAGGATCCCTGATACAGTCTTCTTTATGACTCTGTATTTACCAAGTGCCTGTCACTTTAAAAGAAGTGAATAAAAGTATACTGGACTTCAACAACCACATGCTGTTCTAAGTTCCAATTTTGACTATGTCCACTCTCTGTCATCTTCTATCTTCTTCCTCTCTTAATATCCAGTTTTAAAAGAAGCTTCTTGAAAGAAAATCTATGAAGCGTGGTGGAGCCAACTGTCAAAATATGGCACTTATTTCCATTGTAATTAATTATTGCTGAAATTATATCTTTCCTGCTATTTTAAGAGAAGCTTCTTGAAAGAAAATCTATGAAGCCTGGTGGACCCAACTATCAAAATATGGCACTTATTTTCATTGTAATTAATTATTGCTGAAATTATATCTTTCCTACTATTTTTTTAATCTCTCATAAATTTTGACTGACATAATAGCATTTTTGCTATTGTATAAGTGATATAGGCTTATTACGGCATTTTTAAAAATTCTGACAGAAAAATAAAAATTACCTATAATTTTCCCCACCTAAACAGCCAGACATGACTGCTTTCAACATATGGCATCCCAGATTTGTATATCCTTTAAATATCATTTTGTATCCTAAAATTTAACTCATAAAATATTTTAATAATATCTTTTAATGTCAGTATTTTATTTTTACATGATCATTTAATGGGTATATAAGAATCTATAATATTCAGTCCCTTGTTAGTTATTTATATTTTATCTAAGTTTTGCTATATAAACAATGTTATGAAAAGCATGCATCACTATTTCTTTCAGCTAAATATCTACAAGTGCAATTTTTCCGTTATGTGGGTCAAGTGATATAGTCTAAATATCTAGATTCATATTAATCTTTTAAATTATATTATCAAATTATCTTCTAGTGAGTCTGTATCCGTCTTCATTCCTAGCCCAGTATATGAGAGATGGATCCAGAAGTTGAGCAGGACTTTCCAGGTGGAGACACTCCATTATTATAATCACATTATGCTAAAATAGCACAGATAAATCAACAACTTTTTTCCCCGACTTAAAATGGTGAGATCTACATTCACCCAGGGCAACACTAATCCAAGGATATACAAAAAAAAAAAAAGTCAATTAAATGTAATAGACAAAAAAGTTAAAGTAGCCACCATTTGTTTGACTAGAGTGAAAAGGTTGGGTACCAGAGAATGAGCCAGCACTGTCTTCTACCTTGTTCTACCTGTCTTTCTCTTCCATATCTTTTCTTTTTTTAACTAGCTTTCTTAGCAGGGGTATTTACCAGCCTCCTACCTGGATCAACCCTGAATTAGGAAAGACTTCCCCTTATGGGGGAAAGGTAATCAGAATAACCTCACCAGCCCCCATTGTCACCACAAACACCTATAGTTCTTACTATAGGAGAATCATACAGTCCTTGCAAGATCTAAACCCAGTTTGGAGAGCTGCCAGGAGTTCACACAGTTGTATCACTCTTGATTAGGGGCACAAGTTATACACTCCTCAGCCTTCAACCCACTGCTCATGAGCCAAAATACTACACCATACTACTAGCTTGAGACCAAAGCAAGATATGGAGTTAACCTAAGTGTATAACAACAGTTGAATGGATAAAGAAAATGTGGTATCAATATATATACTCAATTGAATATCATTCAACCATAAAAAAGAATGAAATGCTGTCATTCATAGAAACATAGATGAAACTGGAAGATATTATGTTAAGTGAAATAAGCCAGAAACAGAAAGTTAAACATATGTTCTCACTCATATGCAGAAGCTAAAAATAAAAATGTTGATCTCATGGAAGTAAAAAGTAGAACAGAGTATACTAAAGGCTGGGAAGGGTAGAAAGAAGGAGTAGATAGGGAAAGATTTGTTAAAGGATACAAAATTATAGCTAGATAGGAGGAATAAATTCTATTAATAGTATTCTATAGCACTATTGGATGACCATAGTTAACAATAATATATACTCTCAAATAGCTATAGGGAGGATATTTAATGCTCCTAGCACACACACACACACACAGAAATGTTTGAGATGATAGATATGCCAATTACCATGATCTGATTACTATATATTATATGTATGGAATATCACTATGGACCCCACAAATATGTATAATTATATTATATGTCAATTAAAAATAATATTAAAAATAGAAAGGATGTGTTAATTAAATTCTACTAAGACCTCTTACAGAGGATTACGTTCAATTCTAAATGTTGATGAGTAATTGTCCAGGACGATGGAGGTACTCAAGACAGTTATTTAGATAAATAGGCTGAATTACCTGCTTGAAAAATATAAAACAGGAAGATTCAAACAGTGGTCTTTGGTTGGTGACAGGACCTTTCTTTTTCATGATGTTAAATTTCTGAATGTTAATTAATCTCTTATTCTCTGACTGTATTTGAAGATCGATAAGCAATATTATAATAGCTACATGAAGTGTAGTAAAGCAGTTATAAAACAGCTTTGAAGTCAGATATGGGTTCAAATATTGACCTGCCCACTTATTAATCTTGTTAAATATATTTAATATCCCTAAAATTTGGGTGATAATTTTAAAAATGAGTAAATAATAATATCCATTTTATTTAGCTCATGTGAAAATTAAAAATATGATGTATTTAGTACTTAGTAGAGTGCTTGAAATTTAGCAAATGCTCAATAAATAATAGTCATTATCATAGTAATAAAAAGACCAAATCTACCTATAGAAGATATTTACAGAGTTGATAGTATAAATAATAAATAAATGACATTAGGGAAATGTTCTATTTTTTTGTAATCACAGATGCTTAATGCCATTTTATTAGGAAATAACCATACTTTTTATAAACTGTTTTAATGAAATCAAAACAAATGCCCAAAATAGTCATGTTGGATTCTTAAAAAGCATCAACAGTCTTTATTATCTAGGAAGAAAAGGACAGAGCAGCAAAGAGAATTTAGATTTTTAAACTATTAACTACGCTCAAAAATATTTGTATGTTTTACTAGAAAGTAAAAAGAAATGCTGCTCCTTATTGACAGATTTGTTAGACCTCTGGTTATGGTGTATTAGTAAACAAAATTGAGAAAAGTAAATGAAACCATACAATATCACATCTCATGTAAGTCAGAGCATCCTCTTATAGAACGAGAAAAATGATATAAATGTCTGAAAAATCTGCAAGTGAAAGGCCTTGGGGAATTTTTTTTTATTTCAGGATATTAAGGGGGTACAAACATTTTGGTTACATGTCATGACTTTGCTACACAAAAACCATGATTTGAGGCGTGCCCCTTTCCCCCTACAATGCTCACTGTGTCCATTAGTTGTGAGTTTACCCACCCCAAGCTCCCAGCCCCCGAATATTACTACTGTGTGAGTATCTTAGTGTTGATCAGTCAGTGCCAATTTGATGGTGAGTACATGTGGTGCCTATGCTTCCATTCTTGTGATACCTCACTTCGGAGGATGGGCTCATTCTCTATCCAGGAGAATATAAGAGGTGATGGATCACCATCATTCTTTATAATGGAACTTATTATATTTAAAGTAATGCAGGTTAATAATGTACCAATTATTTCATAAATCAAATAATGCATAATTCCAAGTCTTAAAAAGTAATCAATTCAATATAGGGTTTATGTATAATTTGAATGGCAAAACAATTTTCATCTTATAAGGGAGTGTGTCATCAGTGAATTATGGTGACACCTGCCAAAATCATCATTATATTAAATCTATGTTATATATATATATATATATATATATATATATATATATATATATCTTCGTCATCTCAGGCTATTATTAAAAAGTACCATAGATTGAAAAGGTTTATATAAAACAGAGATTTATTTCTCACAGTTATCAAGGCTGGAAGTTCATAATCAGGGTGCCAACATGATTAGGTTCTGATGAGAACCCTCTTCCAGGTTGCAGACTTCCAACTTTTCATTGCATCCTCAAATGGTAGAAAAGACAGAGGCTAGCTCTGGTCCTCTTCTTGTAAGACCCTAATCTCACAGGGAGTGCCACGCTCATGGCCTAATAACCCCCCAAACGCTCCCACTACTGTACAATTTAGAGAGAATTAAAATCATTACTCATTAAAAATCAACTACCTATCATGGATTGAATGTTTGTGTCCCCCCAAATTCATGTGTTGAAACCCTAACCTTCAATAGATCCTCTATAATTGTACAGGAATGCCAACCAGAAAATATTTTTTGTAATCATCTTAAAAACACATATAATATTGAAAGAACATCGAATTTAGAGTTAGGTTTCTTTAGGTCAATTTTAGCTTAATGCTATATCTAAGACTTGAAAAAATTACTTACATTATTTGAACTTTAGTTTTTATCTTATGAAAGATGGAGATAATGTTTTTTTACAAATTCATTGTAGAGATTAAATGAAATGAGATCAAAACACTTTGAAAATGAATGTAATATCAATGACTTATAATTGGAGTCTTTTATTCTGTTAACTCAAAAGTAATTACTTTTTTCCAAGAACACGTACAGAAAATGCAATTCATCTAAATAACATGCCTTTTTTAAAAAGCTCCATTAAAGAAATCAAGTTAATTAAAAGCCAAAGATAAATAAGTGGGAAATAAAAGCCATCATATAATGAGTGGAAAAATTATTGATCAGTTTAATCATGCAAATAGACAATTATTGAAATTATAGTTACAAAAAGAATGTAAATGTTTGATATCTTGACAGTATAAAACTGTCAATATAAATTAAAATATCAAGACATGGGGAACATGAATATGAACTCTATAAACGTATAGCTAATACATATGAATATATGAATATGAGCTCATACGAATATGAGCTCATTTTAAATTTTATGCCACAAGTAAATCAGTAAAATTTTAAATATGGTGTTTAAAATACATAATGATTTAAACTTAATAATTTTCATTGACTTTTTCTAATCTTATAAGTTTCTTTAAAAATAACAACTACTTTAGTGAGAAAATATGAAAAGTTAAGTATTTTCTTAAGTTTTATGGTGGGTTTTTCCTTCTGGGTAATTAAATTTAAAATAACTTATTTTAAAATCTTAAGACTAAATATGATTGAATTTACTAACATATATTAGCATCTTAATATTAATAATAACTATTATTAAAATTTAGTATTAGCATATAATATATACTTACCTTACCACCTTCTCCCCTTCTCCTCTTATAAAGGCTGTAAAAGCTAATTCCATATTTTCTCAGCTCCATGTCCAGCTAGGCGAGGAAATGGAATATAGTTCTGGCCCATGAGCTATAAGCAGAAATCTATGGGAGTTAAGAATTCCCTGGTATACTATTTGTGTTGTTGGTAATAAAGGACAAGCATACCTCAGGTCAGCACTTTTCTTCATGGCTTGAATATAGATAGATGCCTGGATCTAAAAAAAGAATATAAAACTAATAATACAGCAATAGGATATAAAGAGTCTTTGATTTCATCACTGAGTTTCTATACTATCCCAGACTTTTTAGGTAGAGGGAAAAAAAGTAACGTTTACTTATCTAAACTGCTATTGATTTAGTTTTCAGTAATCTGATGGCTGAAAACATTCTTAATTGATACACTATTCACGTAAAACAATAGATATGCACGCACAGAGAAATATGTTGCATGATATATTAAAAATTCTATATTTTATCTGGGTAATGAAAATCTGAGTATATTTTTCCTTTTTGTACTAATGCTTTGATGAATTAGTTGATTTTTTCATAATGAGAATCTATCAGTTTTATTAAAAGATTATTCTTCTGAAGTTTTCAATGGTTTTGAGGTTTTACAACGTTATTAACACAGAACAGAAACCTTATTTCTTAATATTTGATGGAAAATGACTTAGGAGACAATATTTTAAAATCATTATTTTGCTGTGAAAAAAACTCCAAGATATATTCAGGCTGAAAAAAGTACTGCTCCTGTTGAACCCAATTTATCGAGCAAAATCAATATTATGCTAATTTTTAAAGACATGCTAACTTTCCTTTACATAACCATTGTTGATTAGTAGTAATAATTATTTTCAGCAATAATCTTAAACTGTGAGTAGTGTTTCATTGATTTTTATGTCTTAATTTAAGCTTTCTTTATAATTTGGTCACAGATATGAACACTTTTGCACTATTTACATGGATAAGTATGTTAAAATAAATTTATGATATACAACACTCTACAAAAGTGATTTTAACTTATTTAAAAGTATATCTCATAGACAGGAATATCAGAAGTATGCATTTATTTAATAACAATTAACTATGATTTATTAATCATATTTATAATAGAAATGTATCTTTTAATCAATATGTTTTTAAATTAGCTCATGTTACTATAAATGTAGCATATTATTCATTTTTTATAATTCAGTAAGGCTATCTCTCCACATTAGCCTAAATTAGAAAGGCTTTCTAGTAGATGGCATATTATATTAAACTGAGTATTTTTAGCATCTTATAATCAGGTTCAATCAACCTCAGACACTTGAATATTTAATGCTGATTTTTGGTTTGGTTATTGTTTTGCCTCATAATTTAATTCCTAATATTCTACTCTGTGTTAAAAAAAAGACAGTTTAGTTTTATTATGTATGAAGCAGGTGAGTAAAGTAGAAATAGATTAGAAAGAAAGTCATAATACCTGATCTCACCTGCTTCGAGGGAAATACTTGTATTTTTGAGCATCAGCATTTGTAAATTAGGCCAATAATTTCTGCTCTCTTACAAGGACCAAAGGAAGTAGAACAGACTGGTTTTATTAGTATTATTGCTCAATTGTAGTTAAAATACCAAACTAAAAATCAAGATATATTAGACCACTCAAAATATGTGGGATTTTCTTTTTATTTTTTTTTCCTTGAAATGCTTTCTCATGAGATTCTTGGTCTGTTTTTGCCATTTTTCCCCCTGCTTCAGAGCTGTTTCATGGAATTCCTTCCAGAATATGATAAGGAACAGATACAAAAGTTTGCCAGTAGGATTATAGAACAGAACAAAGCCTCCGATGGATAGCACACATCTGGTTTAGCAGTGACATTAAAGAAGAAAGGATCTGAAACCACACGTTATTGTCAACTTGTTATATTCTTTTGTAATCCTTCCTTGTTTATGGGTCTGGAAAGAGTAAGGGCACAGAAACCTAAACAATTAAGAGGACATTTTGAGGCTGAACAACTACTCTACTCATATGGGAAAGAAAAGTGGCAGCATTTTTCCTAGGGGGGTGGGTGAGGAAAAACAAAAAAAAGATGGAGCATGCTTTCTTTACCTCATTATTCCTGTTCCTGGGTAAAGCAATAGAAGGAGTTATCTTTTTCTTCAAAAATAATCAGAAGATCTGAATCTGGTAGGTTTGTATATATAAATAAACATGGCTAACTATATTATTCACCACAATTGTGCGAAGAAAAGTAAAATGAATTTTAGAGAAAAATGTATGATTACACAATGTCTTTGCCCGAACAACAGAGCGAAGTACAAAAGAAACCAATTATACCCCATGTTGTGAAATTACTTTAAATTTTTACTGTTAATCCTTGTTGGTTAAATTCCTGATTAACTCTTTAAAATGTGTTATTACAAGTCTGCAAGAGCTCCTGGGGTCATTAAATCCCTGTAGAATACCTTACTAGCTAAAAAGGTGGTCTTCTAATAGATGATGTCTATGTCAGGGGGAGAGAGAGGTATTGGAGGAGAATAAATAGAAAGCAACCTCTTCACAGACCCTACATTGGCCTATATACCCCCATATGTACTCCCTCCACCCTTCTACTAAGAATTTTCCGATGAATGAGTTACTAAATGACACTGGCTGAGCCTCTTAATGTTCAGAGACCCACTGAAAGAAAGGGAGGAGGAAGGCAAATTCCACCAAATAACTGGGTTGCTCTGAAAATAAACGACCCAGTGAGGCCTGGGACTTCATCTGGGAACTGTACCCTGGGAGCTATCCAAGGTACTAACCAGCCCCAGATTAAATTGTGTCCCCATTCTGATTAGTTTGTTCTTGGACATCAGAGGACAAAAGGATGGGATGGAGGCATAGAGAGAAGGGAGAAATGTTCTTCTACCTATTATAAGTTCAAATCCTGCCTTTGACTGTTACAAGTTATTCATACCTGAAAAGGTATTTGATCTAAGTCTCCATTTCTTCATCTGAAAACAGACATAACACTACCTATCTCACAGGATCCTAAAATGTTGTGAGGATTAAATTGATTATTGTAATTGACACCTAAAGCATCTGACACAGTACCTAACACAGAATATAGGTACTTTATTGGTGTTAATTATTATTCATTCATTTAAAATACAATACAGCAAGCACCATTGTATACACTCCCAAGACAACTGAGAGTTACATTTTGTCACATCAGCCTCAGATTCAATGCCTCTCTCTCCTTCTAGAGTTTTACACTTAATAGAAACAGAAAGCATGTTACTTTCATCCATCGTTGCCCATGACTGGTAGAAATACTCTGAAAGTGTACTGTGTACTCTGGATATATATGTGCTGGAAATGAATAAAGGAAGAAAATAATACAGTGGCTATGAAAGTAAGAGAGTGGGCTACATCACAAATGCACTGGAAAAAGACAAAATGTACACAGTATATCCCAGCTTAGGAAAAAATGGAAATGGAGACATTATCAACAAAATGGTCCTGCATTTTTTTCTATCTAGTAGAGGTCTTGTTTAGACATTCCTGAAGTATAAAATAATATAAATACCTGGGCCCATTTTCACAATAAAATGCTTTAGCAATGAAAGTATTTTTCAGCTTTGCCTTAATGCTACCTAACCCTTTAAGTTTTTCTATGTTTATAGACTCTACCCCTGAATCACACAGGCAGCACAGGCACCAAACCACTTATATCCTACCAATGGTTAGAGGCTCCATCCAAACCTCCTAGTGTAATCTTTATGGATTTTAAATCCAATTTGCTCCTGGCTCCTCCTATATTCTAACCTCGATAACCATCTTCTGGTAGATTATGCTTATTCACATTCTATGCCTAAGATTACCATGATTTTCCAGCTCAAATATCTATTTGCATTATAACCACAATTTTATTGTTTTACTCCTGCTATCCTTTTTTTGAGCCAATCTGAATAAACAAGCCAAATAGTGACTCTTCCTTGGAAAAGACTACAACTCTGTGATCAAAGATACAAGTTAACTATATGACTTCCATTCAACATGAAATCAATGAATCTTTGGAAAATATGTATCTGAAAGAAGCAAATACCAAAGTAACAAAGAAATTTTGATGAAAATAGAAATCTTAAAATTTATTTTTATGTATTTCCTAAAAGCCACTTGGCTTTTGTTCAGTTATATCAATTTGACTGTATTCAAAGTACCATGCTTTATGGACAATAAAATTCTTACTAAAAACTACATCTGTATTTTCCTAATCAGAAAGGCTCTTATTCTACGGAATGAGACCCCCAAATGAACCAATGAAAGGATAATTACTATAAAATCAAGCACACTGAATATAGAATAGTCCTATATAATTGGAGTGTTGGGCAGGGTGAGCTGCTAGGTTTGTCTCCTTATGGTTTTTTTTTTGATTGTGAGAAATTGCATGGGTTGCATAAATGTTTGCTTTTTTCTTTAAATGTCATATAATTTATTTTTTCTTCCATGTATGATGTCAGCCAAAAGAGACAATAGTTCATTTATAATAATCAAATATGAATATTCTGCCTGAAAATAAATATACATATAGTCATAATTACAGGGTGATTGATTTTGAAGTCATTCAGAGACTGTATACTTCCTTTCTAATGACTGTGACAAACATGCAGAATTAGAATAGAGAGGCTAAAGAACTCCCTATATATGACATAATTGCAGAGCTGTGTTGATTTGCATTTTAGTAGAATGAAAATTTACATTCCCAGAGAAAGAATATTTTAACTTTTAAGTTAAGTTTTTAAAAGTTGATTGGATTGGTTATAGAGACCTTAAGTAGTAAGGGTTTGTGGATGCTATAAGTTGTCATCAAAGCCATGAAAGATAATTTCTAAAATTTTCATTCAATCAACACTTAGTCATATTATAAAGATCAGTGTCATCATAAGTCACATTCCTGTTCTGTGGATTACCTCTTTTTCTTCAAGTCAATTTTTAAAAAAAATCAATAAATAAATGTACCGTATCACAGATTTCTTTTGGACTCTGTCCTACTCATTGATTTCATGGTACTTCAAGGAAATGTACCCTCTCAAAATCTCATGTAAGTACAGATATTTTACTCTTTTCAGTAATGAGGGTAGACTTAATTGGCTTTCAAGGTATTGAGAATCTAAGAATTAATTATTTGAGATAAGATACATTTAAATTTACCTTAAAGAGACCAGATGGCTTCCAGGTGTAAAGAAAGATCTTATAGTAATGAAGTTAATAGCATTTGGTATACTTTTAAAGAACATATGTATCTCAAATTTGGGAATCATATAGAACAGGAAAAAAATATATTCAGTAAAACAAAATTTATAGTGCTTACCTAGTACTGTGGATGGGTAATCAGTCAATTAAACTCAACTTCTTGTACTATAAGAGGTTTATGCCTTTTATAGGAATGAATAATTGGTTTACCACAGCTTAATTTGATTAACCATTTAAGTTAATCAAATAACTCTTGCTTCAATTTCATGCTGTGTGAACAATCTGACTTCCTGAATTTCTGAACAGAGATGATATGTAGAGCAGCCGACATGAGTATCTTAGTTCATACTATTTTGTAAGTCTCAAGAGAATGACCATTCCAAGGGAAGCAGCCAAAGTAGCATGGCCTTTTCTCACCTATCTTCAGAATTCATGAAGTTTTGCTTGTACCGAATTCTATTGGGTATAATGAATCACTAAGGCTAACCCAGAATATTATCTTTATTTTTCCCCATAGCACGTATTTATATGTTATTTCTTAATTGTTTATTATCTGTCTTCCTGCACTAAAACATAAGCTTCATGTATGCAGGGATTTTGTTTTTATTGTTGTTTATTCATTGATGTATCCTCCGTACTCAATACTGTCCTGGTACATAATGGGTGCTAATAAATCTTTATTAAATGAACAAATTATCAAATTTTTCTTGGTAGGTATGAAAATAAACAGATACATTTGTAAAACACAGACACACTGAATTTTCAAGGCTGGAAGTTTAATAGCTCAAAATTTGTGATTATAAAGTATATTTCATAGACTATTAGATCTATGATATGCTGCACACAGTGGGTTTCATAGTCAAATATGTTTGGGAAACAGTGAATGCCACTTAACTCCTGAAAAACCACTCTGATCTTCTCTACATTAAAGGCACCTAGAAATCTTAACATTTAAAAATAGAAAGCTTAATTTTGTTCAACTAACTTTCCTCAAACTCATGACAAAACACCTCTATAGCCCAGTAGTTATTTATCTGCCCCATGAGCTAATTTTCTACAGAACACATTTTAGTTCAGCTCTTTCATCCTATTTTCTTGATATCCAAGGGCTAGAAAGATGTAAGATGAGAACCCCACTCTCTGGCAGTACCACAACATGGTGAAATCAGGACCTAGGATTCAAACAACCTGCTTAAGGTCACAAGAACAGTTGCCAGAAAGCTGAGAACTAAAGCCTAGTTCTCCCAACTGTTAGCAAATACTCTTTTCATAACACCATGGGCTTCTCAGATTCATAGACACAACCCTACCTTGCACTCATCCTGGACAGATGGTTATTCTCTTCTTAAGAACCCCCTGAGAGACATACTTTGTAATCTCTCTCAGTAGCCTGTCCCATTATTTTATCATGTCAAATTCAGATTACAATAGGGTGGGATTCCATTCCAGAGGGAAAGCATTTTTTTTGTCTGGTTCGAAATGCTCCATTAAAAAAATAATTTATGATAAATTCACAAGTACAATTTGCACTTGTGCCTTGGCCAACAGGGTGGTGGAGTTTGGAGCAGTGTCTTCAGCATGCACTCAGTCCTTGGCGCCAGGCCCTGGTTTAATGACAGTCTGAGTCCTCATACTCACAAGCCCCGCCCAGTGTGGCTGCCAAGCGTTTGTCATAGTCATGCACATCAGTCGCTCACAGGAATGGAATGTGAAATGGTTGACAATGGGGCAGACACCAAAGCAAAGGGTTTTTCAACTCCAAAATACAACCTTAAAATACAACCTCTGAATATTCTACTGAAATGATAAAATATGTAATTAAATCATCAAATTCCCTTTTAATTTTTCAGCCAATTATTTTAATCAATCTACTCATTCAGGGACACAACTTTATTTATAAAACACTTTTCTATAAGTAAGCATTCATCCATCTGTTCCATTATGCTTTGTAACAAGCAGAATCTTAGAAAGCTAAATATAAAACATTATGCAAAAAAGAGTATAAGTTTTGTATTCCCATAGGTTCAATTAGGATTCAATATCTGCCTCAATAATTACTTTGTAACCTTTAGCAGGTTACTTAACAAAGCTAAGTTCCTCACATCTTAAAATGAGGACATTAAGTATAGTTTCAGTGTATTTTTATGAGAACTGAATAAGAAAACTTAGCTTGTAAGAAACTGTAGCTTGTACAGTGGCTGGAAGACAGTAGGTTTTCAATAATATTCTTCCCTATCTCCTATACAAAATCAGAATTATATTTTAAGTCCACTGGGAAACTTAATTAAAAACAGCATGAGTTTAATCCTTTTATAAAGAAAGATGGTGTTTTAATGCAAATTGATACCCATTTATTTACTTATTCCAAAATGCCAGATTTTAACATGGTCAACTTTTTAAATAGGGAACAACTTTACATTATGTTATGTTCATAGTTCTTCTCTATCATTTGTAGTTAAAAGCCTCAAAACCAAATAGACTGATGCATACATTTTAAAAACTACAAAATAGTCTGTTATATTCTTTCTGTTTGTTAAAATTCCAGTAGTTATATTTCAAAGCTAATATTAGGGGAATTACATATGTACAACAGAGCAAGAAGGCATGTAATTAAACCTCTATGTATAATAACTTTGGCAAAAAGTAGGCCAATGGAAATCATGTACAAGGACAAAATAGATCTGTGACGTATTTGTGATAATAGGAAATCTTTTGTTTTCATTAACTGATAAAATTGCAAACTTCAGATGGCATGTTAAAAAGTTTCACTGAAATATGACCCAGCACTTCACCCCTAAGTATCCACAAAAATGTATACCCATGCTTACCAAAAGACATGCACTAAAGTATTCATAACACTATACATAATAGCACCTATACAGCAAACTACCTAGATTCTCTCCAACAGTAGAAGTGATTAAACCAATTATAATATGCTCATACAATGGAACACTATAAAATTGATAATAAATTATCTATGACTAAGAGCAACATTGAGAAATCTCACAACCTTAATGTGGAGCAAAAGAAATCGGACACAAAAGAATACATATGATTCATTTTGTACAAAGTTCAAAAGCACACAGATCGTATCTATTATTAGGAGAGTAGTTATTCCTCTGGAGTTAGTAACAAGAAGGGGACTTTTGGGATACTACAATATTCCAAGAAATTACTGTTTCTTGACCTGTACACATTCAGTTTGTGAATATTCATTGAGCTGTATACTGCTGATGTGTATATTTTACTCAACGTATTTTATATTTTAATAAATAGCTCTGAAAATTTGACTTTGCAAAACTAAATATGTACAATTTTTTACAAAACTCAAAAATGAGTTTTGATAAGACCAAACTATTTAAAAATTTTCTTAACATCAAGCAGACTTTACTATATAGTTCTAAAAACTTCAGATAAAAAAATAAGGTTTAGAATTCAATTTAAGAGCTCAAGATCATGTAGAAGAAAATATCATTTACTTCGTATTGAGTCCAAACAATCCTCAAGTAAAAGACTACTTCAGTCAATTAATCAGACCAATGAAAAGAAAACTTACAAAATCAATCAGTTGACTGAGTTGAAAATATTTGTTTTAGAGACCTCATTTGTTTCCATTTCTGCTTATTCATCACTAGTAATTGAAGACCTTCAACAATAGGCTCAAGACTACTTGATCACCAAAGCCATGAGAATCACTTGAATGACTATCTCCCAGGGAATGGGTTGAGTCTGGGTTAATGGGATTCCCCATAACTGGATCTTTAAAACCCACAATTTGTTTGTGTGCCCCACCATCTGTGAAAATTCTGTATATTTGAGCATTGCCTATTTCCTAGTTTGTACTCTAATATACATCTGGTACAGCACCTTAAACTGCAGCAATTTTGGCCAGGATCCTGAAAACCTACCTGGCTCTACCCAACTTCTTCCCCTTTAGGAGATGGGTCTTGTCCCAGTCCTTTTGGCTAAACACTGATGTTTTATTTCAAACTTCTTCTGCCTCTTGGATCCAAAATAGTTTCACAAGTATAATTAAGTGAATTTCATTTACTGCTAAGCACCCACAAACTAGACTCTGCCTTTTAACCATGTATACGACTGACAATCAGCCTGAGATTGCGATGTGATCTTACATATCGTAACTTTGCTTTTTTATCTTCTTCCTTGAGCATCAGCTCTAAGCCAGGCCATTATTCCAGAATGGTTTATTAACCTATTCCTGATATGCCACCATCTTTTTCTGACAAGCATAGGCAAAGTCCATGCAAAATATGATATTGTGAATAAAGTTCATAGTCACTGCCTTTTTGGCTACAGATTCAACCACATAAAAATGTACCAGTTTACATTATTTTGAACCTTAGTAACCCAAAGGCATGGAAAATTCTCTAAATAAAAAGACATTTAGGCCTGGAAAAGACTAGAAAATGCAGACAATGATTGCAGTTCTACATTTAAACTTATTTTCCATAAACATGTATAATCATTACAAAGTTAAAATTGAAGTTCACTTGTGCCTCAAACTATGGAAATCACTTTATATCAAATGTCAACAAAATCTGCAAGATATTTTCACGTAGGGAAGACAAAAAATACTTTGACATTTCACACTAAAAATATACTTTCTGGACATATTAAAATCAAAATTATTCACCTTAACAATTCAATCTGAAAGTAAACTGATATAGTTACATAAGCCAATTTGAAAACACTAAAATTTTAAAACAAAAATTCAAAATGTCTGAATTCCTAAACTATATATCAAAGGAAGTTCTCAGAAACACAATTACTTTTTCAATGATTCTATTACAGTAAAATCAAACTTAAATAGTTCAACCTGATTATTTCAGTAAAATAATCATTTTTTACTGTTCTGCAGTTATCCAATTATTTATATCTCCTTGTGCTGTGAATCCATTGGCTCCTATTGGTCTGAGGTTTCTACTATACCATAATCTTCCTGGCTTAATCACCACAATATGGAAGATGAGCAAATCTACTTATTGCGAAGTGATAAAAGGTATTGTTCACAGGTTAGGCAAGACAATGGCCCACACAATGATTAGTGTAGAAACACATATTGACATGCCAGTTGGGTACAGTTGGGTAAAACCCCGGATAATGTCAAAATGAATACATCATCAATGATCAAAAGAACCAAGTCTCTGGCTGTTTCAGGGTTTAAGTAGTTTCAGGATTGAATGAGTGGCTGCATTTCTGAAACTTAGTATCTGAGCATAGACAACAGATTTTGGCACAATAGGGTGCTGACAGCAAGTCCTATAATTATAGGATAATCTTGCTAAGTTGTCATGTCATGCCTAGTGCATGAAATTGAAAAAAAATAAAATTTCCCAGCAGAGTGAACACAGTTTCTCTCATAGGAATTTAGGGAAAGCTACAAGCATCTGTTAAAATTATAGATATTATTTGCCATAGACACATTTGAACATGATGTTTCTGTTTATTCTGCTTACCAGAAACATTTGACAATAAGAGGTATCACTTTAAACTATAATATTTATCACTATCCTTTTCAACATGCATTATAACCAATCCTAATGATGATTCGGATTAGTTTTAAATCCAATAAAGGACATACATTTTTCGATCTATTTATATGAATCACTTTGCATACTGTGCAATGTGCAATGAATTCAAGGATCTAATCATTTTAAACTGGCTGGGTTGAAATTTAATACACTTCCTTGCTACTTTTATATTTTTTCCACTTTATTTTATGTTTTAATTAAAGCAAAAGAAGCTTCTTAGAGACTCTGCAGTCAACAGACTATTGAAGCTTAGGAAAATCCATTTCCCATTTCCAAAAGCTTCAATATTTAGCAAAGATATGGTTTCTAGTTTTTAAGTTTCTCTTTTAGTATTTTTCTTTAAAACATTTTTAAGTATTAAAATACTGTTTCAGGTATTTGATGAATATACAATAATATACATATAATATTTATATTACCAAGTATAATAATATAATCAAAAATTTTAATTGACAAATAAAAATTATATTTCAGGTATACAATATAATTTTTTGAGATATATATATACACACACACACATTGTAAAATGGCTCAATTAAGTACTTTCACATTAATTCCAACTATAAAGTTTATTTCCTAATATCCTATTGACTCATATAGTATCTTAAGAAACTATTTCCTTTTTTTACTATTTTAGTTATATTTATTTATAGTCTCTATATTCATAGTTATGTACATTCCAGTTTAAAACATTCATATACCAAAAAAATCATAATATTAATTTTAAAATGTCATAAAAATCCCCAGATAGGAAGCAGTATAGATAAAGTGGCATATTAAATAAACAATTCTAAATAGAACAGTGAGTAAGAAGAGTTGCTAGAATCAAGAATATTATTTCCTTTGCCCTTATTATCTGTTAGAATATATAATTCAGAAGTTATCATGGTCACAAGATTCTCTTGAATCAAAAACTCAAGAATAGACGGAAAAAGGCTAAAATTATCAAGTCTATTTATAACAAACCCACAGCCAATATCATACTGAATAGGGAAAAATTAAAATCATTCCCACTTCAAATCAGAATTAGAAAAGAATGGCCATTATCTCCTTTTCTATTCAACATAGTGAGTGAAGTCCTAGCTATAGCAATCAGGCAAGAGAGCAATATTAAGGGCATCCAAGTGGGGGCAGATGAGATCAAACTCTCGCTCTTTGCCGATGATATGATATTATATCTACAAAACCCCATGGATTCATCCATGAGACTCTTAGATTTAATAAATGTATACGGTAAAGTCTCAGGTTACGAAATCAATATACACAAATCAGAAGCATTCATATGCACCAATAACAGTCAAGCCAAAACTCAAATCAAAAATGCAATAACTTTTACTATAGCCCCAAAGAAAATTAAATATCTAGGAATATATTTAACAAAAGATATGAAAGACTTATACAAGGAGAACTATGAAATGCTAACAAAAGAAATTGTAGAAGATGTAAACAGATGGAAAAATCTACCTTGTTCATGGATTGGTAGAAGCAATATCATTAAAATGTCAATATTACCTAAAATTATCTACAGAATAAATGCAATCCCCATCAAAGTACCATCGTCATTCTTTACAGCTCTAGAAAAAATAATTCTTCACTTTATATGGAACCAGAAAAGACCCCATATAGCCAAAAGCAATCTCAAGTAAAAAGAACAAACCAGGAGGCATCAGTCTTCCTGACTTCAAGCTGTACTATAAAGCAATAATAACTAAATCAGTCTGTTACTCGCACAAGAACAAAGGCATCGATCTTTGGAACAGGACTGAGATGAAACCATCTGCATATGGTAACCTAATATTTGACAAAGCAGACAAAAACATACATTGGGGAAAAGAATCTCTTTTCAATAAATGGTGCTGGGAAAATTGGATAGCTACATACAGAAGAATGATTCTGGATCCCTACCTCTCACCTCATACAAAAACCCAATTAAGATGGATAACAGACTTAAACCTAAGGCATGAAACCTTAAGAATCCTAGAAGAAGATTTGGGGAAGACCGTTTCAGACATCGGCCAAGGCAAAGAATTCTTGAAGAAAACCACCAAAGCAATCTCCACAGCAACAAAAATAAACAAATGGGATCTGATCAAATTAAAAAGCTTCTGCACATCCAAGGAAACTATCATTAGAGCAAATAGACAACCCACAGAATGGGAGAAAATATTTGCTCTCTACACTTCCGATAAAGGTCTAATAACAAGAATCTATCTAGAACTCAAAAGAATTAACAAGAAAAAATCAAACAACCCCATCAAGACATGGGCAATGGAAATGAACAGAAACTTTTCAAAAAAAGTCAGAATAATGGCCAGCAAACATAAAAAAACATGCTCAACATCTCTAATCATTAGAGAAATGCAAATCAAAACCACAATGAGATATCACCTAACCCCAGTGAGATTGGCCTCTATCAAAATCCCAAAACAACAAATGCTGGTGATGATGTGGAGAAACAGGAATACTCTTACACTGCTGGTGGGACTGCAAATTAGTGCAACCTTTGTGGAAAAGAATTTGGAGATATGTCAAAGAGCTAAAAATAGAAATGCCATTTGTTCCAGCAATAGCATTATTAGGCATTTACCCAAAAGAGCATAAGACATTCTGTAATAAAGACATCTGCACCCGAATGTTTATGGTAACACAATTCACTATTGCAAGGACATGGAAACAGCCCAAGTGCCTGTCAATTCAATGGAATATTACTCAATTCTAAGAAATGACAGCGAGCTAGCACCACTCATCCTGGATTGAGCTTAAGCCCATTACCCAAAGTGAAGTGACACGAGATTGAAAGAATGGACTCCACATGTGCTCACCATCAAATCGGTACTGACCGATTAACACCATGGTGCTCAAATGGTGGTGGTGTTTATCAGGGATTCGGGGGTTGGGGGATTAGACCCACATCTGAGGGATGTGGTGAGCATTGTCGAGGGAAAAGGCATACCTCTAACCCTTGCTAGGGAGAGGCAAAGATATAAAATGCAACCAAAATGTTTGTACTCTCATATTGCCTTAAAATAAATAAATAAATAATAAAAAATAGAGGGAAATATAGTTACTAAGACAATTCTCAAGAAGTGTGATGTATTTATAAGACTCTTGGACTATATTAATTAATTTTTTCCCTCTTTGAATATAAGCTCTAGTAGTAGTAGTAGATGAATTAAGGATTGATTATGATTCTTTATATCATATTGTTCAATGATGACCTTAGTTTTAAGTATAAATATAGAAAGTTATAGAAATAAAGAAAGTGTCTTATCCCCTTATTTTGCAGATGAAGTTTCCAGTTGATTAGAAAAACAGATTCCTGTCCTAAAATAAAATAAATTAGTTTCAGAGCTAGAATTTGAATTCAGAGTTCTCATTCTTTCTCAAATTGTCCCTAAATAGTATCTTGGCTGTATCTGATAGTCATAGAATTTATGAAGTTATTACTTGAATTTATATCTATTTTACTTTATGTATTTCTGTATTAGGACAATTTCTATTGACAGAATATTCCTAAAATGTGGATAGTTTT